>PYAF01005619.1:1130182-1189715 GCA_007407185.1 Glycine tomentella
CCCCCCCCCCCCCCCCCCTTCTCTTCTCAAATACTGCAAATGGTCAGGTTCTTGGTATAAAAAATCAGAAGCAAATAAAGATTCTACTTGATAATTCAGAGTTTAATATTGAAGTTAAGGTTCTGCAAGGTGAAGAAGAAAGGCTTTTGATGCATAGTTTGTGTTTGTTATAAACCTATCAAGACTATTGGCCTACATTATTAGTGTACTGTACAGAGAGTTGCAGCATTCAACTGCACTCTTAGTTAAGTGTGTTAGCTAGGTTAGTTATTGACCTCTTTCATTCCTTTATCCCCTGATTTGAAATGAATAATTTACCAATTAAGCTGCTCAGGTTAGCTTCTTTTTTTATTATAACCATGATTTATGACATGTCTTATATTTTGTTTCTTAGGCTAAATGGACTCTGTCCGTACAAAATATTAAATATCATTACACTGTCAATTTGTTTAATTTCTAGGACTTAAAAGTTGCTAATGTTATCATTTATGTCTTATGTTCATGCAGAAGACAGGTCTACTGGATTTCAAAACAGATATTACAGTTGGTGATGGAAGATGCAATTGATGATTGGCTCCTGAGACAGATTCATTGGCTCCGGAGGGAGGAAACTGTTTCCCAAGGGATTCGGTGGGTCCAAGATGTAAGAATTGAGCTTGAAATTTAAACATCTTTTTATGGAGACATTGTATGCCAACTCACAGAAATGAGGATTTTAATACAAATTAACAGTGGTAAAAAATAAAAACTAGGCTTAGTTGGCTGTCTGGCTTGATTAAAAGTAACTGTTTCTCTGTTTGATAGTGCAACTAAAGCACTGGGTATAGTTGTAATGGGTTAATCATTTTCTGAGTTTTCAAAAGATTAAATAAAATTTTGCATTAGGAAGTGATATCAAATTATCAATACATGTCCTTTTTATCTTTGAAGTCTTTGTTTGGTCAAAAGAAAGTCAATTCGCTAATTGCTAGTCTTGATGAGTCAAAGATTGCTGATGAAGGGCTAAACTCTTGTGTGGAAATTTCTTTATTATAAATTATAGTTACCACTTGAATTTTGGATGGAATTATTTCCAGGCAACAAGAAAAAAATAAAAATTATAGAATAATTTACACTGGATTAATCTTTCATGTTGTGTGCTCATGCTTTCAGGTCCTGTGGCCTGGTGGTACGTTTTTTTTAAGAGTTGGGACTCCCCAGATAATTAGTGACAGTGATCAAAAACCTTCTCCAACAATGAGCAGATCTGGTGGAAGCAACATCACAAAATCTGAGTCAGGGTCTTTTGAGCAAGAGCTCGAGGCTGCTCGTAGAGCAAGTGACATCAAGAAACTTCTGTTTGGTTAGTTTTCATTCCTGTAGAATTCTATGTTGATTAATTTGAGATCAGTTGGTTGTTAGATATTCTTCCTGTTCAAAGTTTTTTTTAACAGCGTTGGTATTTAGTATGGATTTTGATTAAATTAAAAGGCTTAAATACTTTTTTCGTCCTTGCAATTTAGTATTTTTTTCGTCTTTGCAATTTTATTTTTTTTCATTGTAGTCCTTGCAAAATGTGTTTGTTTTGTTTTTTGTCCTTAAAGTGTCTTAGATAGCACTTTGAACAGTCAAAAAAAGACTTTAAATAGTGAAAAAAGTGTTATCTAAAACACTTCAAAAACGAAAAAACAAAACAAACACATTTTGCATGGTCAAACGAATTTTTTTTTTGCAAGGTCGAAAATGAAAAAAGCGCTAAGTTGTAGGGACGAAAAAAGAATTTAAGTCAAATTAAAACTAACTTATCATGCTTTAAGCTAACTGTAAATGTGAGAAAATTTATCACCAATCACGTTTCAAAATATGCTATGTACCAATTTTGTATTTCTATCAAGTGTTTTACATTATTTAATCTTCTTTCCCCTGTACAACAATAACAATAGTCTCATCCCATTAGGTGAGGTTACATGAAGCATATGACACCATTGACGTCAGTTAAAAATAAAATTGTCAAAGATATTATTGACCATAAGATCTTTTTTGATTAATTTTTCTCTTATATCCTTGGTATTCCTTTTTTCCTTTTCATGCCAGTTAAAATTCATGTGATCTACTTTCCTTACTGTTGTCTCTAGTGACATTCTTTGCAAGTGTCACAGCCACTTTAACTGATTTTCTGCCGGCATTTTTTTGATAGGTGCTGCACCAATATTTTCCCATTCTGTATCCTATCCTTTCTTTTATAGCCATACATCCCTCTCAACATAATTTCTGTTATTCCTACTCTTTTTATCTTGTTATCCCAAACTCCAGCATTCATTACCATAAAGTATAGCTGGTCACATATAAATACGATAAAACTTTCTTTTGAGCTTTATAGGTACTTTGTGGTCACAAATAACCTTTGATGTTTTTCTCCATTTTAACCACCGAGCTTATATACTGTGTGTGATAGCGTTAATTTCCCCATGATTTTGTACTATTAATCTTCTTTTGTGATGATTTCCTCTTTCTTCAAAGATTAGTACACAAACACCCTGTTATCTTTCACTAATTTTTTTTCTCTCGGCAAAATATATATATATATATATATATATATATACATATGTGTGTGTGTGTGTATTTATATATATATATATATATATATATATATATATATAAGATGAAAAAAGGTACAAGTAGTACTGAAAATATATATACAACCTGTCAACAAGCATAACAAACCTATGGCAATGCTGAAGACAAGGCTCACACCCAACTTAAGAATAAGAGAATCATTACTGCTAAACCCTTCCCAAGGAACAAAAGCCGTCTCTGATATGACTAGACCAAAAGTGGAAGGGGATGTTAATTCCTTTTTCTAGGTTGGATAGCCAGGACCAGCAGAAGAATAATGCATCCTCCATCAACTTATATGGCCATTGAAAATATCACCATGGAACACTATCCTATTTCTATGGTGCCAAATGCACCAAGTCAAAGCTACCCACCAAATTTGCCATCTCTAGATCAAGAGACCAGTAAACCAGCAATGGGAATGCTGTAGAAAATGTTCCTTAGGAGTTATTGAGGATACCCCTTGAATGTTTATCCAAGCCATCGATTCCCACCATAATGGTAGAATCTTACCCCAACTAAAGAATAAATGGGAAGCATCCTCATCAGAGCTCCTACAAAAAGGGCAGCTGGAATCATTTAATACTATATTCCTTCTACTTAAGTTCTTCTTAGTAGGCAAACGGTCTCTCAGCAATCTCCAAGCAAAACATGAGGCTTTACTAGGAATTTTTAATTTCCAAAGGTCAATGAACACCACTTCCTGGTTCTGAATAAGTGTCTCCTTATTATATCAACTTATATGCACTTCTCACCGTGTATTTCTCACTCTGATCAGCCTCCCACCTCCAAGAGTCCTGCTGCTGTTCATGTATTAGCAGACCCTGTAACTCTTCTAGAAAATTAATTGTTGCTAGTACTTTACCCTCCAAAAAGCCCTTTTTGACTGCCATTCCGAACCTGTTTGGGATGTAATTCCCATCTGTTGTATATTCTGTTGTTGTTGTTGGGAAATCAGGTATAATCTAGGATATTTCAGCTTCAAAGACACTTCATCCTCCCTCCAATTATCTTCCCAAAACAGCACCTTTGAACCACATCCTAGAGACCATTTAGCACCTTTCTTAAACCATCCCTTCTCATCAGTTGGATTACTTATGCTACACATATCCCTCCACCATATTGATTGACTAACCGAACTTCTTGTATTATCCAGCCTCCTCCAACCTCCATATTTTGATTCCAACGCTTGAGCCCATAGATCAGTAGATCACCATGGTTGTGAAACAGGTTCCACCGCCATTTCCCGAGTAGAGCAAGGTTGAAGTTTGTGATATTCTGAATGCCCAAACCTCCTTTCTCCTTTGGTTTACAGACCTCGGCCCAATCACCCATGCAATTTTCTCCTGATCATCCTTGCCTCCCCACAGGAATCTCCTTTGAATTCTCACTAGCCTGTCCACCACCTTCTTTGGAACCCTGAAAAAAGAAAAGAGGAAGATAGGTATCGAGTTAAGGATTAACTTAATGAGAGTCACCCTTTTCTCGAAAGAAAGATATTTTTGCTTCCATTTTGCTAATTTTTTCTCATTTTTTTACTAACAAAACCCATGTCTCACACCGTCTTGGATTAGCTCCAATAGGGACACCCAGATAAGAGAAAGGTATTGGCAACACTCTGCAATTTAAATAGCTGGCAGCACTACTGATCCATTGATCATCCGTCCCAAAAGCCCCAAAACTGCTCATAGCAAAATTAATTTTCAGTCCTGACACCAGTTCGAAGCTCCTCAATAAGACCTTAATAGTTCTAACATTATCCACCGTTGCTTCCCCAAAGAAAATAGTGTCATTTGCATACTATAGGATGCTAATGTCCACTTTCTCCTTCCCAACCTTGTAGCCTTCAAACCTATTCTTGTCCTGTGCTTCCCTCATCAGACCAGACAACCCCTCTGCTACTATATTGAACAAGAAAGGGGCAAGTGGGTCGCCTTGTCTTAGTCCTCTTTGAGGTTTAAATTCAGAAGTTGGACTCCCATTGACCGAAATGGATACAGAGGCTGATATCAAGCAGCCCTCAATCCAGCTGATCCACTTAGAGCAAAAACCCATCTTTTTCATCATGTATGAAAGGAATTCCCAGCTGACTGAATAATGTCTTCTCATAGTCCACTTTGAAGACCAGACAAGTCCTATTACACCTTTTATCTTTCACTAATGTGTACTGCTGACACCTCAGATTATCTGTCGTAGTCACACTCCTCGTTATTTAGTTGTTTGGTTATTAGACATTTTCAATATACTCTTTTTACAAATTGAATACAAAAAAAAGTATTATAGTAGTTTGTCAAAGGCTTAAAGTGTTAATCTGGTTATTACTTCATAGTGCTAAAAACAAATAAATTCATATGAATTCTGATCAAATTTGTTCTGCCATTTAGATTGAAATTAAATGACAGCTAAACTTCACATAATCACAATTCACACGTATTGCTCAAATGGCACTAGACTTCTTTAGTAATTATTAAAGAATAGGGTTAGTGTAATTGCAAGTTTACAATGATTGGAGAGGTAGACGAGATAGTTGGACAAAGTTACATCATGCATTTATTTTTCCCTCTACATAACTTAGATGCATAGCTCATTTTATTTATATAGTTTTGGAATTTGTTGGCCCTTAATATTCTGGCGAACTTATAATGGCATAGTTGCTGTAGAAGGTCTTTGAATGTTATGGTACTTCCACGTTCCATGTTCTTCATTCAGTCTTTAGAATCTTATGTTGATTTTAAGTGAGAATAGCGGGTGCCATTGTCAGAATTTATATTCACAGACTTTGACATATAAAGTTTCCATTCTTACCAGATGGAGCTCCCACAACTTTAGTCAGCTTAATCGGCCATAAGCAGTACAGACGTTGCACCCGGGATATATACTACTTTAGTCAGGTTAAATCCCTATCCCATACCATTGCTGTATTCACTTTGTTGTGTTTGCCATGATCTTTCTCTTATCCACTTGAAATTTTTTCTGGTAAACTAATAATTCTATCATCTTCATGTGTTTTAGTCTAATATATGTGTGAAGCAACTTGCTTATGCAATTTTGGAACTTGCACTTGTCTCCATCTTCCCCGAAATTCGGAATGTTGTGAAGAGTATTCACCAACCTGTATAGAGCTTTTCCATTATGACATGTGGTATGGCCAGCATATGTGGGACATGAAATTGGGAAGAACACGTTTGATGGCTTTGCTGGCCGGTAACATGCATGATGATTGATTTGGGAACTAGGCCAATGGTTTTGTAACTATGTCCATCTGTATAAAAAGATAGGTTTAGTGCGTGTACAGAAACAATTGTTTTGTGGGATTCATTATGCTTTGTCAAGTCAAGGCATACCCCATTGTCGTGGGGATTTTGTATTGTTACAGATTCGAGAAATCAAATGCATCTAGTGAACGAATATTCTTTATTTGTTCATCGTTGGGATACGATGATTTTTTGTTTATGTCTAAAAATAAGTGAATCAGGTTGGCTTTTACAGAAAACGGGTTCTTAGAAAACGGGATTTAGAATTGCATATAGTGAATATTATTTATTGGTTCATCCAAGGAAGCCTTTGCAATGATAAACCAAACACACAAATTCATTTAGGTTTAGTGATAAAAATAAAAATCTAAATCTAAATCTACAATCTATACCAATAGACAAAGGATATAATTTTGTAACTACTTCTTGGTTTTCACATTTTCATATACATTTATGTCCCTCAATTTCATTTTTATCTTACTTTTTTTCAACTGCAACAATAATATGTGTATTAATTAAAGGATAAAATGAAAAAAAAAATACAGTGAAAAAACTGATTAAAAAAGTAATCGCACACATTTACTAACAAAAATCGGTAACTGCTCTCACTTTTCTTTATCCTCACACCATATCCCTTTTAATACATGATGTACCACAACATCTCCCTTATTCCCTAAATATAATAAAGTTTATTACTTCTACTCATGTCAAGATGTTACAAAACAAGAGAAGAAAATGTTATGTAATGATAATTTACAAATTGCAAAAAAACGTTACACATTTATTTGTTTCAACTTCTATTTATATAAATAATGATATCAATTCTGCTATTTGCATAAATGAAATTGTAGGGTATAGATTTAGTAAGCAAATTTTTGTATAATAATAATAATAATAATAAAGTGAAAATCACAATTCTAAGAGTCATAATTATGTTTTCAATTGGCAGTCGTCATTCATCATATGCTCCTTACTTTTGATGTTAATGTGCATGGAGGTTACTCAAGAAGTGGTGAATGAAACTGAAAGAATTTGGGTGATGAGAAGCCTCCTGTTAAAGAAAATGACAAAAAAAAAAAAAAAAAACTTGAAGATTTGGTGAATGGCTAGTTTGATAAATTAAAATTTGTTCTCATCTAGTTTGAATCTATCGTTGTATCTTCTAATTTTTTGTACTTCACGGTGAGGAAGACAAACATAATATGTCTTATGAATACCAAACACATTTTCTCTTCTTTTTTTTTTTCTTCATACTACTTGATTGAAAATATAAGGAATTAAAAAAATGTATTTGACACCCTCCCTTTGTATCGTGTTGCATATTAACAAAATATGATATATGAAGTTATAAACAAAGCAAGAATTTATGTTTATAGCAAGAATTTATTATATTCTTATTAACTATAAAAAAAATCCATTAGTAATTATGTGTATAATTTTAGTTTATTTAATCATGTGTACTTATATTATCAAAACTATAATTAAATAATGTTAGATGCCGATAAAGAATAGAAACAATAATAAATTTTACAAAATTAAAAGCAAATAAACAAAATATTTGCAACATAATTTTAAACAAACTTTTAAGAATGAATTTTTCCATTTTTATTTAAAAAGGGAAAATTACAATTTTAATTTTAAAACAAAAACATGATAAAAGAAAACTACCTCTTCAACTGATCTAGTTTTTAAGTTTTAAAATTTATTTTTTTTAAAAAATAATAATTTAAAATTGCATGCCCATAATTGTGGAAGTGAGTAACCCAACATTTTGGTTAAATGAAAAATATTTTTAAAAGAAAAAGTAAATTTAAAGTATTGAATTCTTTTTAAAATTATGATAAATTTTAGAAAAATAAAAGCAGAATTCTTTTTTAAAAAATATTTGTTTTAAAAAAATTAATAAATTTTAGAAAACTAAAAGCAAAACAAAAACTCTGGAAACACCACATAATTATAAACTTATTTTTAAAGATGACTTTTTATAATTTTAAAATCATTTATTTTTTTAAAAGTAAAAATTATGATTTAAAAAAATTCATATTCCAAGAAAAGAAAAAAAAAATCTTAACATAAAGAAACGCAGTAGAGAAATAGAAAAATGTGCATACAAGTGTTGTTGCGCTTGTGTTTCCGCTAGTATAAAGATAAAGAAACTGACTTCCTTGACTTATTTTTATCATTATATAAAGTTTTGTATAATAAATATAATTTAAAGTGTTTTTAGTTTTCAAAAATATACCATTTTTGGAATTAACCTATCTTAAAAATTTGTTATAAAAAAAACTTTTTACTTTTACTCTATACAAACTTTACGGAGAGATTAAAAATACATTATTATGGACTAAATGTAAGAAATAAAGACAAAAAAAACATCGAAACTTGATTAATTTATTAAAAAATATAGCATGTTTTAAAATAAACTAGTCGGTAACCTGTGCATACGCACGGGCTACTCTGACTCATTATAATTTGTTTGATTTTGAAATGTAAACATTAAATAATGTTCGATAGTTAATTATTGTATAAGTTGCTATTTGAAAATAAAGTAAAATATTTATAATTTAATGATTGTTGTAAATTTGTCATAAAATTTGCTAACTCGATACACAAATGAAAATTAACAATAAAAAAGAGGAAAGACAATATATGATGTTTAAAGTGAGTTTCTTTGGTGAATAATTCATAATAAGTATGTCAAACATGTGAACGTACAATTCAATTTATTTGGACAAACAAAATGAACAGCTACAAAGGATAATAAGTTTGATTAATGAATATAAGATTGGTTTCAACAAAATGTATTGTAAAGATAGTAAATTTAAAGATCATTGTAAAAGTATGAAAATTTGGATAGAAGCCCGTAGAAAAACCTATCACGATTAAAGCATTGTTGTTGTAGAAATGCATATGAATGTCAATGGATCTAGAATCCAGTGTTGTGTAATTTACATGACCCTAAAATTAAGTATAGAATGCAAAGTTCAATGGCATGTGAAATAAATTTTAGAAGTAAGTGTCTTTGCTAAATAAATTAAAATTAGATAGACAAACCTGTCAATGCACAATTGCTTTAGGCAAACAAAATGAACAACTACAAAATAATAAGGTTAAAGGCCTGTATAATAAGATTGATAAATAAATGTAAGATTGTGCCAAATTAAAATGAATAGTAGAACATGATGTTTGATTTATTTATCGTTAATGCTGGTTGTGAAGTGAGTGTCTTTGTTGAATAAATAAGAAGGAGAAAAGCAAACCTATGAAAGCAACAATGGTTTTAGGAAACAAAATGCACAGCTACAAAATAATATGGATGGAAGCCTGTATAATTAATATGGGAAATTAATATTAATAGTTTAAAAATAGGTAAAATAGTAAAATATAATATAGAGGGTAGTTAATAAAACCTGTTAGAGATTTTGGAAAACCTCTTTGAAGACAACATTGGTAGTTGTGGTCAAAGGGTTTCTATCTTTGTCATGTATAATTACTTTTAATCCTTTTTTTGTTTGAACTCTTGAAAGTGCGACATATAATTGTCCATGGCTAAAAACTGGTTTGGGTAGATATAAACCCACATAGGCAAGTGATTGTCCCTGAGATTTATTAATTGTCGTAGCATAAGACACAATAATTGGAAACTGTCTTCTAATTAGCTTGAAGGGCCATGGTGATTAAGAAGGAGACATTGACATCCTAGGGATTAGCACTCGGGTTCCCAAATTGTTTCCAGAGATGATTTCAGCTTCAATTACATGTTTTGCTAGCCTTGTGATTATAAGTCTGGTACCATTACACAGGCCTTCATTTTGGTCTAAGTTTCGTAATAACATTATTGGTGTTCCAATTTTAACATTGATTTTATGATTAGGCAGCCCAAAAGTAGTCAAAGAGTTCAAAAATTCAGTTGTTATTGCATCAAAAACATCACTCTGTATTGTTTCAGATTTGTCTATGCAATCTGAACTTAGATATTGGCTTTGTTCACCTAGAATTGAGAAAATAACATAAACAGGGGAAAATATATAGTTAAGAGTTAAATGAAATGTTAATTCTGGAAATTTCATGTATGCATATAAATTTCTAAATGTAATGAATATTATTTGATTGACTCATGATTGATAAAATGCCAAAAATTATTGATAAGGTTTGTAAAGTAAAGAAATAAATAAGAAGAAGTTAGTTATTCTAAGTAATAAAATAAAAGGAGGAAAATGAATTAAATGAATATAATTATTGTTAGATGTAGGGATAAAATATTAGCATAAATAACAAACCTGGAATGATGGATAAAACATAACCATTTAATTGTTTCACAAATTCATTTGAAGATGCAAGTATCACTCTAGATTGTAGTAATTATGGATTTATAAAATAATTTGTTAAATTAGGATAACAAAAACTAAAGAAATAGATAAGAAGAAGTTAGTTGTTTTTTAAGTAAAGTAAATGAAAAAGTAAATAAACTAATTAAATGAATATAATTGTTTTTGTGTGTAGGGATCAAATATTAGCATAATACACAAACCTGGAATGATTGATAAAATATAATCATTTAGTTGCTCCACAAGTTCATTTGTAGATGCAAGTATGGCTCTAGATCGAAGGAATTGTGGATCCGTAAAATGATGAGTCAAATTAGGATATGTGAATTGAACAATAGCATCAATTGGATCAATATAGTCAAGGATGAGAAGGTCTGGAGGAATTTCTATTTTAGCATATCCATCGTTTGGCTGGCCAAGATTGCCATCACCAATTTCAAGGATCCATTTAGCAAAGTCTATCAATTCCAATGAGTTTTCAGTTTTTGTGGTACCTTGCAAGCGCATATTTTTTGTCAGTTTTAGAACAGTACAATGATCCCATAAGTAGGATGCATTGATGGTAGCATGAACAATGTCAGATCGTGTTCCTCGAGGAATAATTGGCAAAATTTGCCTAAAGTCCCCTCCAAAAACTATGACTTTTCCTCCAAAAACATTATCAACTTCATATGGAATTCTCATGATGTCTCTCAAAGTTTTGTCCAATGCTTCAAAACAATACTTATGTGCCATAGGGGCCTCATCCCATATAATCAAGTTGGTCTGTTTCAATAGCTCAGCTAATTCACTACCTTGATGCACATTACAAACTGAATTATCCAAAGTTGGTACCGGGATCCTAAACTTTGAGTGAGCTGTTCAACCTCCAGGTAAAAGCAATGATGCGAGACCACTCGAAGCAACAGTTAAAATTATTTTTATTTGTGCTCTTAATGCAGAAGCTAGTGTCCTCCACATATATGTTTTCTCAGTTCCACCATACCCATACAGGAAAAACATACCTCCTCTTTGGTTGATGACTGATTGAATGATTGTATTATAAATATGTAGTTGTTCATCTACATTATTACATAGTGTGATAGTTATTTAAAGAATTAGTAAGCAGGTTTATGTGACTTGTTGTTCAATGATATAAGAGACATATAATACCAAAAAGACAAAGTAAAATTGAAATAAATCAAATTAAGTAATTTATGTAAATAAATGTAGCACACTAACCTGTTAGAGCGGAGAACAATGTCTGGAACTCAGAATGTAATTCATGAATATTATAATTCAATTCTAAATGAATTAGCAGGTTTCCAAATTCGGATGGTAGTTCTCCGGTTGGAAATGGCAATGCTGGGAAATCTCTAAGGCTCTTCCCATAATATTGTAGTAATTTTTCAATTTCCAGTAGAGTAAAATTTTGTAGTTCAGCATCAGTCATATGTAATTCTGTTAATAAATAGACCATATGTTTCAAAAAATAAGGAATAGTTAGAGAGGAAAAATAAATATAGATAGTTGATAAAAATAATGAAGGAAAAACAAAAATTTAGTTTAATTAGAAAATGAGTGAATAAAAAGTTGTGCAATAAGTTATAGTTAGAAAATCAGGAAAATGAATTCCTTAAAAGTTAAAGTTTAAGAACCTTGGTCATGTGAAATCATTTTCTGCTTATGTAGTATTCCTTCAGCTAACCAATGTCAAGTTTTAGCCCAAAGATGCTCTGGTTTATTGACAGAGCCAGTCACTAATAATGTAACAAAAAGCTTTCTTAGGTAATGGCCTGAACCCCAATCATTTGCTTCCTTAATTGCTTCAATGTATTCTTGATCATCTTGTAACAACCCCATTGCAAAGCAAGCGTCTCTAAATGTTGCATATAATTTACCTCCAATTGTTCGAATATCTTCAAAGCTAGTTGGTCCTTTGGAGATAGTGAGCATCATCCTAAGATAAAATAATTCACCAAAAGTAGGTGATACCCAAATCAATCTACCAATTGTGTACCCTTTTTTTCTAGGTTTCCAACACCGATCACTTCTATTGTACATAAATTTGGACACAAATTCTAAGTATGTCAAATTCTTGGCGTCAGGATAAATTTGATTTGCATGCATCCAAGAAGTGAGCATAGATTCAGCTACACTTGGCTTTGAAAGAACGTCATGTATATTTTCATGATCATGATAGAAGACAGATTGTTGGCCAAGTAAGTGAAAATATAGTCTTTTAACTGCTGGTTTTCTGCCATGTATTGGGAATGCAAATATCCTCCAAACTGCTTCACATGGTGATATATACCTGTAAAATTGGAAAAAGAATATGTCAATGAATTTAACTTTTAATTGACAATTTGTGTTGGTAAAAATATATTTGGAATAAACTTGCAATCTAAATATTTTTTTATTTCATCTCTGTTCTCATTTGTTGGAATATTATCTTCAGAATCATTGACAATAAGAGCAGTCACTCGATCATACCCTTTATTAATATATTTAAAGAGATATTTAATTGAGGTGCTTTGATTGCACCATTCTATGTTAATGTGTGCATGGTATCTTAGCAGAAGCTGTCTATTATATGGCACAACACTTCGATTATCAAGTAAAACACCATTTTTTGTAACTGTATTACCAGTGTCTCTCCTTTGATAAAGAGGATAACCATCTGCATCTAAAACTGTGCAGCTCTGAAATTTCTTAGGATAGAACTTAGAACAAAATCCATCTTTCATACATGGAGACAAAGAATTGATTATGCCGCATGGACCATGAATCATGTGAGCTTGAACTAACTAATAAAGTTGTTCTTCTTCGTCCTTTGATGGTATTTCAGCACATATAATTCTATCAATGTCTTCTGGTGTAGGATACTTGCTAAAAGGATGTAGGAATAGAAGTAGGTGCGCATGTGGTAATCCTCTCTTTTGAAATTCTATTGAATACATATCTGTTATTAGGAAATTAAATATAAGGAGAGTTTGTTATAACAAAAAATGATATCTAAATTAAGCAAGAATAACTTACATGCAAGGACCTTGCCTAGTAACTGATGTTTTGTTAAATCAGTCAACATTTGTTCAAATTTAATTTTAAAAACCCTTGAGATAACATCAGGTCTATCTGCAGCTTTCAAATTCATTGGAGACAATAATCTTTGTATCTCGGGCCAATTAGGATTACATGTAAAGGTGATAAATAAATCGGGAAATCCTACATTGCTACATATAGCCATACCATCAAAATAAAGTTGTTCCATGTACCTGGGGCTACCAACAAATGTTGAAGGCAAAATGATTCTTTTTCCTCTATTTGATCCTTGCATTGTACCTTCATTAAAGGGTTGGTATAAATTACAAAATTTGTCAACCCTTAACTTTGATTGATTCATCCTGATGAAAGTAAGCCTCTCTGATTCCACCATGGTATAACCATCAACAACAAATTCTTGGAAAAGCTTCCTTGAATGCAAAAGTGTTTGTGCTTCACCCGGCCTGAATTGAAGTCTAAAAGAAAACCATTCCCTTATTGTAAGGCGAACTCTCTTTCGAGCGTGACCAAGAGATGTCCCCTTGTGAAGAATGTCATGTCTATACCCGTCTTCACCATAGGGAAATAAAAGTGGATATTGTAATGCTAAATAACTGGCGTGTAACTCGTTAATTCTTTGCAAATCACCATGTTGTGTCTCTAGAATGATATCCCTAGTTGATATTGTATCTACATCTCCTTCAAACAATGCAGCAACTTCTGATACAGTTGGGATATTATATATACGACCATCCTTGATGCGGTTGGCAATGAGTTTTAGCTTGAGATTTGGTAAATCTTTCTCTTTTAGCCTATCTCTTGCCATACGAAAGGATTTTGCATGAGAATTATGTTCATCTAACATAGCTGCTAATCTTGACACAATATTAGGATCAACATTATTCCTGTGACTGCACCAAAAGAAAGAGAAGCTTGAAATTTAAAGCTCACTTGTTAGTTTGAAAGTTAACAAAGCAAATTATAATTTTTGCTTTAAAATTATAAATACCTAACAGCATGTAATCTGTTTTCAACTTCATGTTCAGTATCGTAAATGTATAGTTGTGAAAATTTTGGTACATCACCGGGCGGAGGCAAAAGGCTACCAATCCTATGGCATGGCTGACCATGAATACGAAAAGTTGGTGGCCCTTTTCCATTGTTTATAGTTCTGTCAAGCTTTGCTCTAGGAGACGTAAATGCAAACATCATATTATATATTCGAATGTTTTGCTGATAATTCTTGCTTTCACTTGTAGAATTATCAAATAAGAGATTTTGCAACAGCTGAGGTGCTGGTTGTAATAATGGTAATTGAACTTTTCCATTGCCACAACAAAGGTTGAATTTCGGATTGGCAGCATCCCTATATTTGTCTATCCTCTCATCATACCACATCATTGCTTGACACTCTTTGCATTGTATAATTGGATCTCGAATATCAAAATATTCTAATATAAGAAAGTAGAATTAGTAACATAAGATGATATAAAGAATTTTTATATAATTAATTTGACAATACCTTCTATGTGTAAAGACATTGGATTTGTGGTGGCAAGAGAATCTAAGCTTTCTTCCTCATCATCAGAAGAATTAACATCTAGGTTATATTAATAGATATCAGAATATGAATTAAACCTTAACACGTAAAAGTAGATTAAATATATCGAAACTAACCATTAGAGGTATTAGAATTTGTATGTGTAGATGTTTCAAAGATGGTTGGATTGCAATTGATTGCATCTTCATTGCGTTGAAAACAGGCATGTGAGGTATTTGTTTGCATACTGTTTAATGTAGCGGTATTGTAATTAGAAGAAGTAAAAACAACTGGGGATCTCATTTTTTATCTTTTGGATCATGAATGACCAATCGTTGGTTGGTGCATCGTCTATTCAACTTCTTCTGTGCGAGTACAATCTTTCTTTTCATACGTGCATTTGCTGCAGAAGAACTACTTGGTTCTTTTGAAAACTCCATCAATTGTTATTAAGTTCTAGCATAAATTATGTTTCATCTATTGACCACCTACAAATCACACATCTAAAGAAACCAACAGTAATTGTATACCTTTAAAATAAATGTTAAGAAGCGAAAGGAAAAGTAACAGAAGTCTAAGTATAAAGAATATTTTATATAGGACAATGTTTTATTTTATTTATTTTTACAAATAATAGTGAATTCTAAATAAGAAAGGATAGATAGTAAAACAAAACTAAAACTACGGTGATCAAAAATTAAAAAATATAGCATGTTTTAAAATAAATAAATTCTGAGTTCCAATATCATTTATAAATAACTTATGTTAATTAAATAAATAAGAGTATCTTTAGTGGTAGATCTCAAATTGGGATTGTATATTATTTTTTGGTAGATCTAGTGCAACATAGGATTCAAGATCTCTTACATTTTTTTCTTTAATGGTAGATCTCATTTTTTAGATATTAAGGAGAGAGAAAAATGAAGAAAAATTATTCTTTTTTGAACAATGTGCGGATCTTAAGGATCTTCCACAAGAAGTCTAGGGGTGTTCACGGGTCAGTTCGAATCGATTTTGGCCAAATTTAGGACCCAACCCAATCAAATTTGATCAGTTCGGTTCGGTTCGGTTTTCAGAAGAAAAAATTTGAAACCCAACCCAACCTAACCCGTTCATGAGCAGTTCGGTTCGGTTCGGATCACCGGGTTACCCATTTAATTTTTTTTTTAAATTACTATTTTATATCACAATTCTTTCAAATATCCCATACAATTAACACAATATTACTAAATGTATGAAAGTAGTAAAATTGATTCATTTAATATCATCAACATAATATTCTAAAATAGACTTATAATATAAATTAAAACAAAAGATTTTTTAACAAAATTTACTATAATAGTCTGAATTATAACTGTTTCTTACAAATCAAGCTTTATTATAACCAATTTTATTGCAACCATATTTGTTGAAACAAACAAATAAACAAAATATGATTCATCAATATTATAAATATGGTAAAAAAAATATGAAAAAAAACTCATAACCTTAAATCAATACTTATTTCAAAACAACATATACCTTAGTTTTGATCAAATTTTCCATTATTTTGATTTCAGCTACTTAAAGTTTTAAAGTAGGGAACATAACTCAAACGTCTAAAATACAAGGTCCTAAACAATTAGTTGAATGTCATCATTTATTTATATAAAACTGTGGATGGTCAATTTAAGTCAATTGAGAACTTTTTTAATATTGAAAATTATTTCATTTGATCCAATATTTGGAAGCAATCGAGAATTTTTTTAATTATAAAAGTCTGCTATTAAAACTTCTATAACATATAAATATTGTGTTGGTCCCAGATGAACTCAAGAGGGGGTGAATTGAGTTTTATAAAATAATTATTAATTTAAAATCAAACTCAAAATAATAATATGGAGATAAGAGATAAAGAAGACACAATCAATTTTAACGTGGAAAACCCAATTGGGTAAAAAATCACGATGTCCAAATTGGATAATCAATCCAATGGACAATTCCACTATGATAATTTTGTGTATAAGAGTTCCTAGTACCCTAGTTTCCTAGTCTACCATTACACAACAATTATCTCAGCTGGTATCCTTGTTTTCCAGCAAAAGGCTCTAGTCTCAATTTAGCAAGAAAAGAGACAGATTGATATCCCTATTTCCCAGCCAGACTGGTATCCTAATTTCCCAGCCAAAAGTCGCACGTCTCAATTCATCAAGAACAGAGACAAAACTGGTATCCTAATTTTCCAGCTGTGACCTTTTTCAAAGTCAAAAAGAAGAATATAATAAAATAGTTAACAACGCTTCTATTCCTTAAGCAGATAAGTACCTTTCAATCCTGATGGAGATTTGAAGAATTAGACTTGTCAAACGTTTCTATATGATCTCACAACAATTTTCTCAATGATGCAAACATAAAATCTCTAAAACTCTAATATTATTTGGAATGAAATGCATACATGAACACCAAAATATGTTTCTATTTATACTAATTTAAAGATATGATTTTAACCAATTTTTGAATGCAATCCTAAATATATTCTATCATATTATCCCATGCAATCTTAAAGATATTTTATTATATTATGCAATGCAATCTTAAAAATATTCTATCTTATTTTTTAATGCAATATTAAAAAATATTCTATCATGTTTTTTTAATGCAATCTTAAACATTTACGATACCACACCTTTTTTTATCGTCAAATTATTTTTTTAGTTTTTAATATATATATATATATATATAAATAATAAAATTTATATTATTATTACGGATTCACAGATTGGGTCATTGGGTCAACGGATCTATAAATCTAAACACGTGACCCAACCCGTACATTAATGGTTTTGATCGGTTCGGTTCGATTTTGACCCAAATATATAAATGACCCAACTCAAACGGTTCAAATCTGTTTGGATCAGTTCGGATTCACGGATGACCCGTACTCATAAACACCCCTAACAAGAACTCATCCTCCATGTTGATTTCTTCAACTCCTTTATTAAGAAATCTAATAAAGATCAAATCTTGAGTTCAAGATTTTACACTAAAGATGCTCTAAACGCTCAACGCTCAAGTCCATAACTAATCAAATACAAAATTTGATTTATATATTCTCTTTTGTATATGTATGAATCAAAGATAAATATTAAAAAATTATAACTTACACATCATGTTTTAATAAATTAAGTTACATCATGTTTTAATAAATTAAGTTATATCACCTTAAATGATTTATAAATTTACTTAATCCATCATACTTTCCAAATTACTTTTAATCGAAATTAATAATTTCAATTTGAAATTTTAGTTGGACAAAACTTGTGTTCTTGAAGTATTTTTTATATTGAATTTTCATAATATTAACTAAATTTAACTCTTATCATTCTCGTATTAAATTGTTTGTATGTTAGATCTATTCATAAAAAAATGTTGAACTTTTATTAAAATTAAAGTTTCATTTCAACAATTAACAAACCCACTAAAATCGTTTAGAAGGCGTGTATGAATAACTTACACAATATTTTATGTTTTAACCTATTATCATCAATGTATACAAATAAATAAAAAAACAATAATCAACACCAACCTGTATAGTTTATATGTTTGGATTGGGTGATTTTGGAGGGAGAGAAACACAAAAAAGAAAAACAAGAGGGTTGTGTGGCCTTTTAATTGAAAAGAAAAATAAAGAGGAAAAAGTGTCAAAATTGTGACTCCACCGTTTCAAAATCTTTCTCCTTTTTGTCATGATTTGGAATTTTTTTTTGTACATCTAATTTTTTAATTTTTAAAAATTAAAAGAATTTGTAATAATATAAAAATTAGCAATAATAAATAATTTTGTTTTAAAAAAATGCTGTAAAGTTTTTATTTAATTAGACAATTATCTTTATGCTGTTCTTTTCACTCTCTATTCTACTCATCTAAACAAAATGATTTCCCTTTTTACAATTTTTTCCTACTTCTATTCATCCAAAGAGTTCATATTTTTCACATTATTTCTTTCCTATTTCTATCTTTCTCATTTATTTATTTTTTATTTCTCTTTTAATCCTAAAAAAAAGACATTAAATCCAATAGCAAATTTTAATTAAAAAAATAATCTCAAGCACAGAATTTTTTCTGTGTTTATCCCTTATTGGTGAATTTGGAACACTATTGATATTATTATTATTTCCAATGGATTTGGAACTCCCGCCATTTCACTTCCCCAAACCAAAACCAAAACTCTCATTCTCTCAAGTCTCAACACAGAAAATGAAAATGGGCACTCGCAGAAAGAAGAGAGAAGAAGCTCCTCTTTCTCTCTCCGAAGATGATGAAAATGAAAACTCCCAAAACGAAGGTTCCAAAAGGGTCAAAAACGAAGGTTACGAGCAAGCTAGGGAGCAAAGGATCAAAGAGAACATGGAAAGAATGCAGAAGCTTGGCTTATTCGACCTTTCTCATAAACTCAAACCCCCTAAGAAACAGAAGAAGCGCACCCACCAACCCAATCATTCACCCCAGAGACGCTCTTCCAGGTTTTTCTTAATTTCTACGTTTATATGTGTTTTGATTGCAGTGGAACGTGAAAAGGAGCAAATTTTGTTTCTGGGTTTGTTACTTTCTCCCTTCAGTGCATGTTTTGTTCTCCGTTGCAAAATTGATTTTGAGGCAACAAATCATTTTGCCAATGGATCAGATCCTTGCTTTTGCGTTCATTTTGCATTTATCCATTGGATTTACATTGAAACACGTGCTGGGGCAATTCCAAGTCATGAACATGAACATGGCTAGGCTAAGATATGATATAACAGTGTTTTGTAATTTAATATTAGGGATTTTGTATTTAAGCTAAGACACACTCTTTTTTTAAAGAAAATTTGGTGTTGCTTTTTCTATTAGAATGAGTTTTGCTTTTTTGGTAATATATGCCGAACTTCAATGCAAACTTTTATTATGCAAATTTGAAAGTCTAGTTTTGATTGAAGAACACTAAAATTGCTTGAGAAATTGTGGCTAAGTTTTGTTTGAACTATAAAATGGCATTATTTATATGCTCATTAGTCATTATCAAAATTCATCGTTTGTGTGGACATGATGATTCAAGAAATACTTTAGAAATATCTGAAGTATCTGAAATATTTCATGGGTTTGCAGAATAATGAGCCTGGCACCAATTAACTATGCTGAGAGAGGTTTTCGTGAGTCAGCAAGTAAGGAAAATGATGAAGTAGACATTGTTATTCCAGAAGGTACAAACCCTGAAGTTTACACTGAAGAGCAGGAGAAGCTTCTGGGAGACTGTGAGAGTTCTTGGGAATTGTATGTAGATGGATATGATGAAGATGGGAACCGTATATATGATTCAATCAAAGGAGAGACATGCCATCAATGCAGGTAATGTTCAAATGTATATTGATTAATTCTCTATGTTCCTTGGGATATGCCTTATTTCCTTCTAGGGTTTATTAGTTTCTATTCCCACACAATTTATTTTGGCAGAAGAAATTAGAAAAGCTTATATTGTTAAAAGAAGATACATATATGCTTACATTGAACATTTCTGTGTCTTTGTATTTGAGTATGAAATTATATAATTGTGTAAACAGTTATGTGGTATGTTTGTAAGGGCTGTTAGCTTGATACCGTATCAGACAAAATGAAAGGAAGAAAAGAGAGAAAACTCAAGAGTGAATTCAGATATTATTTCAGAATGAAAAGTTAGTTAGAGTTTGTTACACGGAAGGTATTTATAGACCTCTGAACTAGCTATAACAGAAACTAACAGCTTTACACAGTGGGGTACTGTTAGCAAAAGCTAACTGTCTAACACAGAGGTACTGTTAGCAAAAGCTAACATCCCTTACAAACATACCACATAACTGTTTACACAGTTATATAATTTCATACTCTAATGCTTTGTCTCTGTCCACAAAAAAAATATATGAAATTTATTAAACTCCTACCTAGTTTCATAAATCCT
Source organism: Glycine tomentella (assembly GCA_007407185.1). NCBI lineage: Eukaryota > Viridiplantae > Streptophyta > Magnoliopsida > Fabales > Fabaceae > Glycine > Glycine tomentella. The sequence continues at coordinate 1,150,868 of PYAF01005619.1, forward strand.
TTCACACTAAAAGAAAATTATATATGCATCGGAAATGTTTGTATTAATATCAGAATCCTCCTCATCCTCATGAAAAAATTACAAAACTTGAAGAAAAATGGTAACAAATGTCAAATCATGTACTGATTTTCCTTTTTTTTTATTTTTTTTCCACCTTTTTCAAAAGAATTATGGATGTCTATCAAACAAGCAGTCCCCCATGAGATTGGGTGGTAGGCATGGGATATTTGACATGTTTTATGTTTGATCTAGAACTTCACGTGTTCTGTTACTGTTGCCTCAATCAGATGGAAACTTGGAATGAGAGGGCTTTTCAATTTAGCTTCTGCTTTTTGCTGCCTTTTGAATGGTGTGGTACCTTAACTAGGGAAAATGGTTTTACACGTTTCTGATTCAAGAACACAGACTCAGTTTCTTTTCGTAGTGCAAGTTAACATATAAAGTTGGCGCTTCTTCCATATGATTCTAGTTTCAGGGGAAAGTTTTCATAAATCATTTGTTTACTTGCAGGCAGAAAACTCTTGGCCAGCATACTCATTGCAACAAATGCGAATTACTCCAGGGGCAATTTTGTGGAGATTGCTTGTACATGAGGTAACATTATTTAAGCTGAGGTTCAAATTGAGAAAATGACTTCTCATTCAGAACTTTAAAAATGATGGCATCTATTATTATGTCAGCCATCTGCGGTGAAAAAATATGGCTCCATCTAAAACTAACAAGTATAACCTTGTGTTGAGTCAACCACTGTCATTCTGTCAAGTTTGATGCTAGTTATTGTTTCTACTATTATTTTATAGATATGGAGAAAATGTGGTAGAAGCCAACCATAACACAAAATGGACTTGCCCCCCTTGTCGGGATATTTGCAACTGCAGTCGTTGCCGCAGGGGAAAAGGTTGGATGCCTACTGGCAACATATACAGTAAGGTTAGTATTTTACAACATAGTTGTTAAAATCTTATGATTTGTGATTTGAATCATACAATTTGATGTGATTCGGTTGGCTATCTATTTCTATTTCCATAGCCTATATTTGAATTATTTTTTATTGTCCCTAAATCTTATGATTCAATATAAGTTATGATTAATGATTCACTAATCACTATTTGAAACTCGAATTCTCGATATGATAACCTTGTTGCATAATATAACATTTGCTTTTTTCCTCTCTTTTGTTCTTAGTATGTGATCCATGTTGCTAATCTAACTTAGTAGGATAACACTTTTGTTGTTGTTTTTGTTCTATCTTTTTGGTGTGTTGGATAAAAATAAACTTCAGGTCATCATAAATTATTACATATATTTGCTTCAACATTCTTCAAAGAAAAAGTCTTATCCTTTTTGCCACTTGGGGGTGCTGGAACTGATTCTTCCCTTGTAATTTGTATTTGTAAGGTGTCAAAACTGGGTTTCAAATCTGTGGCTCATTATCTGATTAAAAATCGCCGCTCCGAGTTGGAAGGCTCAGATGCTGAAAACATTGTTCCTGAAGAAATATCAGAGGCAGAGGCATCTGCAGATACCACATCGAATAGACCAACTCGCACGAGGGCATCAAAGAAGAGAGCTTAGTGGCATAATATCTATAAATGAAGATAATGACATCATGTTTTGAGTAATGAAGAAAGTTATTACTTGTTTTTTGTTTGAGAAACATACAAGCTTAGCCATTTAACAATGCAAGTTTGTATATAGAGCCCTTAGAAGTGGGTTTTGACAAAGTTCTGGTAACGATAATTCATAGGCAGATTTATGGATTATTAAAAGGTGTATACAAACTATTAAAAAAACAAATTATGCTTCTTGATCCTTTATTCAAATGTGATCAATATTAGCTTTGTTTTGAAAAAAACAATTTTGCATGATTGGATGAAACAGTATCGAACACTATTTCCTTGCGTGACCCATAAACAACACAACATGCACTGAAAAGAAAAAGCATCCAGACTAATCAACAACTGATACATTATTACTTTAAAAAATCTAATTGCTTGTCACGTGATTTTACGGAATTATTTAATATAAAATAACAATGTGTTGATTAGCTGTTTAAACTTGTATATGCAAGGGTGTCTATTGCTGTTTCCTATAGCATATATTTTTTTTGGGTGAACGAATGTATTTCTATGTCGAAAGTTTAGGATTAATCTGAGGTACTGAGATTAATTTAAGGGATTGATCTCTTTCAATGGATGTCTTTCCATAATTAAGGGACAAAATTATATATAACCATGTCACACTTTGTTGGTGGCATATAGTATGTTTTAGTTTGTTAATAGTTTCTCTCATGAATAACAAATTATCAGTATTCTATTAGATAATTAAGGATAAAAAAGGGAATTTGACAGAAAATTGGTTTCCCTCTGTTCTCAAGTTTAAACAGCTTATATATTTCACCATGATGTTTTACTAATTAAACGCAATTGAATTATTATGTTTTATTAGATAATGGTTATTATTTAGTTTATCATGTTTTAAATGTTACACCAATGCACTGATTGTTTTCCATTCCATCGGCTATTCTTTCACAATTGCACATCACATAATGTGATTTTAGCTTAACAAAAAAGTCTACATTTCAAAATCAGACTGAAGCAACCATCGCAGACAATCCTAAAATAATTAATTGCTTTTCCAAAATCATGTACGAAATTACTGTTTCTTAATTAAAGCATTAATTGACTATTGACCATTTGAAAATATTACGTTTCTTTTCCTTCAGGGAATAAGGCCAATATAATCAAGGAGCAAGAGCAATATCAATGCCCGAGCTACAAATTCTAATCCTCCCGTAAAATCAATTTAGCACAAATTATAGGATACCCTCAACAGCATTTTTTAAGGGTGAAGAGAGGAAAGGGAACTTGTGATTTCGAATCCCTCGAACAGACATTTTTAATCAAATTAATACTTATCGATAAAATAAAAAAAAATAAAAAAAATAAAAAACTTTATACATACTTGGTTTTCAAGTGAAAATGTACTTTTGAGACAAAAATAATTTTATCAAAGGATCTGAGTCATTACTTTTACTTTCATTTTACTTTTATATGTTGGATTTACCTTGAAACACGTGCATAATATTTATAACTTTAATCTAAACATGCACTTATTAGTTAGCTATATAATCAATCTGAAATTTGAAGCTGTGAGAATGTGGATGTAGATAAAAGCTACTCATCCCTTTTCTCGTCCTATATTTCACCATGGAACACATTAGTACGAGTGCACTTTAGACTTCGACTCCTCATTACAAGTTTCCTAAAATCTACAGTCATCTAGAGAAATACTACGACTCATTTGTGTTCTTCCCGGTGTCTATATTTTAATGCGCTTTTGACCTTGAACAAAAATGGATACATGTGTCAAACTACAAAAAATAACAATGAAGATGGCGGAGCCATAAGTGGAATGCATAGATATCCACAGGAGAACAACTCGCTCTGCTTACTATATACACCTAAAAACCCTCGTGTTGTGTACTGTTCAAGTATTGAAATGTTCTATTCAAAGAATCCCCTCTGTACAAGACACGCCGATGACTCGACGAGTTTCATCTTGAATCCAACTTTTGCCACAAATGAACTGTTCTCCTGATGATAGGATCAGCTGAAAACCCTTCTGCGTATGCACTGATAGCTGTTAAAAGGCTGTTGAATTTGCTACCGTTGTCCTGTACACGATTCATTTTTACGACGTTAAAATACATATATTGAGCAATGTCAAAACATAATAGCGTACCTTTGAACATTTATAGTACTCCTACTTATATAATATTGTAATTAGGATTATGGTATTTACAATCATTTGATCATAAGGTTCCCCTTCCCTCCCCCCCAAATCATTAATGGCAACGACCACCTAGTTTGTGACAGTGACATGGGTTATGCTTGTTATGGCAGAAAAACTTGATACTGATATATTAGCTTTAATAGCACTGAAAAAAAAGACCATACTAAAAAAAATTAAAAAATATAGAAATTGAAAACTTAAACTGCCTTCAATGTCACAAACCTCTGGTTTATTAAATGAGAGATCTTTTATAGTGAGCGGTACCATGTTCGATGGAAGATCAGAGCGCAACAATGCCTGTCATAATTTGAAGCACTAACACATGAAGACAAAATTGTATATATAACAGGACAAATAGATGCTGCAAAAGAAGTAGAAAAAAGTGGAGAGAGAAATAAATATTAGAGATTAAGATGCTTGCCAGTTCCTTGCTCAAGACAGCCTGCTCAGCATTTTCCATCAAGGCCTAGAAGGAAAATGGCAAATGTAAACACAATGTCGAGTGTCAATCGGGAATATGAAGGTGAGCTACAATAATTTTAAAAGTAAAATCATACTATCATTTACAGTAAGGAATTGACTACATTCAGATGCTAAATGTAACAAGAAACTTCACTAATAATGTTGACCAGACATAAATTCCAATGAGAACATTTTAATCATGTGAGCAAACTTGCACACGAAGCATAGTATCAATCAGGAATACCTTTTTAATGTGATCCTCTTTAATTTGATCAACGGAATCCAACAACCTCTCCAATGTGCCTGTTCATTTAGGTGAAGAGATATGCTTACAACCATACATACATTAAAAAATATACAAGGTACAAGACCAAGTAACTTCAAACAAAAATCTTTAACCAGTGTGTTCTGGAAAGTAAAATTATTTGGATGACTATATTATCAAATGCCAACCAAGCACCCAACCGATAAAACTCAAAAGTCAAAAGTAATTCAAATAGTTTAAAACACTCAATAAGTAGAAGAACCAAACTGGGAAGGGAAAACAATCAAAGAAAGGACTGTTATATCTGCAGCATTATAAACTATTTAAGTCAATAAACTTACACTGTCTTTTTCTGGACAGTGCAATAAAGGTACTGTCAATTTGTGATTTTCCAGCCAAACCAAACACTCGAAAAAGATACAGCAAAAAAATTATGATAAGAACCCACGTATTTCATTACAGAAATAAGTAATTCCAATGATAAGTCAGTGCATAACCTCTGACTCTCACAGGAAAAGAAAAAGGAAAAAAATAAAACAGATAGAGCAGCACATAGCTGGGAACTCCAGCCCAAACCTCACCAAATTCTTGCCCAACCTCTCTCCTTTCCTGTTGCATTTTATCTACCCAATAGAGACCTCACTTTTTCTCTGTCTACTTTCTCTACTTCCTATACTAGCATTCAGTTATAAGTATAGTAAAAAAAACCCTCTTTCCCTCCCTTAGCTTCCTCCCATGGTCCGGCATAGGGGGTGCCTAACAAAGTTATTAACACTCACAATTGCTTTGCTTTTCCCCTACCATGTCTCCTTAGATTCTCAATTTGGGCATAAGCAAATAAAAATGCTTGCTTATTAGATAGGAAGTTAAGCTTGTAAAAGTCAAATCACAGACCATGGCACTTGGTGAATATTGAATTCTCACGATGCCAGAACATGCTTTACCAATGAATCCAACACTAGATGAGAATCCTCAACTTAACACAATGTAACCTTTTGGGAAAAAAAGAAGACAGAAAGTTAAAAAACCTCACCAAATCTACTAAGTAATTGCACAGCATGAACATCTCCAATTCCATGAACTCCTGCATTTATAAAGTATTACAAGTATTAAATATTTGTTAAAATTTCAGAAGCTTATATAACTTAACCCCTAAGAGCATGCTTGGTGCAGGATCATTCTAAGGAAATGATGATTCAATAATTTGTCACATAAAAATACATATAATGGTGATTCCAATCCTAAAGATTAGACTCCTTCCAAAAATAAGAATGGCAAGAGGATGGGATTCCTTCTACAATAATTGAATTTCTACAATGATGTAGGATATTGGTCTTGTTGAAATTAAGGAGAAAAGATAGAACATTTTTGGGGTGGGAATCAAGGCCGTGGGTAAACATTTCCGGGGTCTATTCAACAGTCCCAAAAGAACATATTTAGACAACTTTCATTTTGTCATTTAAGTGGGATCAGATTACATAGGTGGCAAATCTGGTGGACTGCTTTGACATGGTGTATTTCGCACCATAGAAACCGGATTATCTTCCATAATGAAACGTTTAATGGTCAGAAATTGTTGGAGGATGCTATATTTTTTTGCTGGTCCTGGTTACGAAACCTGGAGTCAGGTTTTGATATCCCTTTCCACCATTGGTCTAGCAACATGAGAGATAGTTTTGTCTCGGGAGGGTTTAGCTTGTATTTTCCTTTTTGATCTAGTGATCAGGCAGAACTCTGTTGGCTTTTATCATGTCTTTCATGCATCAAGCCAACTTAGTTTTAGTGTTGTTTTTGCTAGGATGTACTTACAACAGTACTGCTTGTACTGTGTTTCTATTCTTATATATAAATATAATTATCTTTGCTGATAAAAAAAAAAGGAGAAAAGATAGAAAAGAAAGAATTGAAGATACATTTTACTAATGAGATTGTGATATTATGATGTTGTGGTGATAAATCACTGACCTAATACCAGTACAACTAAAGAACTAACACTCCTGACACAAGACTAAATACTAAAATAACCCTTTTCTATTTGTTTCTCATGTTTCAGCAAATGACGTTTGAAATGGAGGAGACAAAATAACCTGGAATATTATCAGATCTATCACCGGTAAGTGCGATCATATCTGCAAACTGGGATGGTTTCAGACCTCCATATCTCTCTTCAAAATCCTCAACTCCAAATGAAACCATCCTGTTGAAAGTAATAGAAACAGTCTAAAAGCATAAGAATAAATTACTTTGTAATATTATTATCATTATACAGATTATAACGTTATTAACTTTTTAAAATCTTTCTGTGGCAGCCTTGTTGCACTTTGTTTGAATTTGATTTATGAGGAAGCATATTATTGAATTGCTATCAAGCATACAACACATGTAATACAGTTTTTTCATTATTAGTTTATGAAAAAAGTTCATGCAGCACTCAATAAACAATAGTAAGAGATAGAGCAACATGTGTTAGCATGATATTTAGATAGCCAATAAGGTATAACTGTCCACACTCTGTAAAATAGCAGAACCAGGGAGTTCAAATGTAAAAAACGGATCCCTGGTAATGTGATTATCTATGTATAAAAGGGTAAGTGGGAGGAGAAAAAAAAGGTAAAAATAAAACATTTATTAGATGATTTCTCATTTGGTCATGTGTTCGAATCCGGAAACAGTCTCTTTGCATATGCAAGGGTAAGGCTGCGTACAATATCCCTCCCCTTACCTTCGCATAGCGAGGAGCCTCTGGGCAATGGAGTACGTAGTTTTTTTTTTATTAGATGATTTCACGTCATATTAAAGTCAGAAATAAAGTGCTATCGTATCAATTATTGCACTGTATCATTAGCCATCACAAGACATAAAAGCAGAAATTATGTTTGATACTAACTCATCACCACGTGGAGCAATTCGAAGTAGACGTAGCGAAGGAGATAAAATCTGAAAAAAGTCTTTGTCGGGGGAGACAACACGTACCTATCATTAAGATGAGACAAATATAAGTAGTGATGACTTAGTAATGTCTTTAAGGGCATTTCCATAAATAAAGCATAAATATCAAGCTATTTATAATTTTATTCAAGCAGAATAGCCACATCATAATTCAATCAAGTCTCATCAATCACACTAGTAATTAGCATGAAAAAACCATAATAACCATTGGCAGCAACTTCAATATCATCAACAGACTAAGAAATATACATATCAAACAAAACATATACTAAATAATAATTACTACCAGGAGGCAATTGACAACAGAGGACAAGGAAAATCTTCAACTGTCAAACCACAGGAAGTTAGTCAAAAGTAATTCGATTGCACAGCTATTCAGCTAAGCAAATTTTAACCTTCCTTATCTAAGCTTCCATATCACTACTTTTCCTTTCTACTCCCATTCAATTTTAACTAAAATGAAATTGATACTTATGAAACAATGTAATTAACTTGTTTAAAACCCAGAAGATTTAACATTTCGACTGATTTTTTTTTTTTGATCAGCAAAGATAATATATATTAGTTAGATATATGATAGGAATAAGAGTACAAGTAGTACTGATGCAAAAAAGGCCCATCAGCAAACATGACAGAACTTTGGCATCCTAATACATGGAAACAACCCGAATTAAGGTGCCAAAGAACAATCTAAAGACATGCTCACATCCGAGCCAGAAAAACAAAGAAACAATAGAGCTAAGGCCTCCCCTACAAACAAAATCCTTCTCTAATATGGCTAGACCAGTGGTAGAAAGGAAGATTGAATCCTTTCTCCAAATTTGCTAGCCAGGACCAGCAAAAGAAAAGAACATCCTCCAACAGCTTAGGACCATTGAAACTTTCGTTATGAAAAACAATCCTATTGTGGTGAGACCAAATGCTCCAGGTCAAAGCTATCCACCAAATCTTCCACCTCTGAATTCTAAGACCAGTAAAACAGCAGTATGTATGTTGAAGGAAATGGTCTATAGGATTAATCGAGGATACTCCTAGCATATTTATCCATTGCATGGACTCCCACCAAAGCGGCATAATTTTGTGACAACTAAAAAACATGTGTGAAGCATCCTCAATAGAACTACTGCAGAAAGGACATCTATCATCGCCAATATTTATGTTTATTCTAATAAGATTCCTCTTAGTTGGCAAGCAATCTCTCAATAACCTCCAAGCAAAACAGGAAACTTTACACGGAATATTTAGCTTCCAAAGGTCTTTGTACACCTCCTCCTGAACCTGGGTATCCAGCACCCTTGTAGGCACTTCCCACCATGTATTTGCCACACGAATCCCCCCCCCCCCCCAAAAAAAAAATCTCCAAAGATCCTGTTGTTGGGCACGTATTGACAGGCCCTGAATTTCATCTAAGAATTTAATTGCTACTTCTACTTCTCCCTCCATAAAACACCTTCTCCATCCGACCTTCCATTCCCGACCTGCTTGTGATAGAGATCCCATGTGTTGTATGTATTGCTGCTGTTGTTGTTGGGAGATATGGTACAGTCTAGGAAATTTCATCCTCCAAGGCACTCCATCCGGGGTCCCAAGTAATTATATGGAATATTTTGACCACATACCTAGCTGATGTGGGATCTTTTTTTTTTTTATCAGCAAAGATAATTATATATATTAGATATAAGACACAGTACAAGAAGTACTGCAGAGCATACATCCTAGCAGGAACAAAAGTAGAACCTAGGTGGCTTAAATCATGTAAAAGCAGGAAAAAAGCCAACTGAGTTCTGACTTAAGACTAGGTCAACAAAAGGAATAAAATACATCTTAAACCCTCCCCTGAAAACCAAAATTGTCCTTCATGTTACTGGACCAGTAATGAAAAGGAATATCAAATCCTATCTCCAAATTTTTGAGCCAGGACCAGCAAAAGAATATAGTATCCTCCAGCAGCTTCTAGCCATTAAAGTCTTCGTTGTGGAAGACGATTCTATTCCTATTGTGGAAGCTGATGTGGGATCTTAATAATAACATTGTTATTAAACTGAATAACAGAACATTGACAATTATACAAATAGCAATGCTTACAATAGAGAGAGGTTTTGCAGGTACTCTCTTAATGAAATGCACATTTACAACCATAATTGTTCACTTTCATTTGGTCAAGACTCGAGAACAATATTTTCTCAGATCTGAAAATGTGCATTAACTAATATTCAAATTCATTAAGGAGATCACCTTGTATCCAGCATCAACACTCCTTAAGGCTAATGTTCCAATCACATCATCTGCCTCTACACCAGGAACCTATCATCGAATGATTCATATCAATTATATTATATTACACCCTTAAAATCTGTAAGCAGTATAAACCCACCACTTATACTTGCCTCGATGATTTTTATGGACATAGCCTTGATGGATGCTTTGAAGTATTGAAGTCCCTGAACAATGGTATCAGGAGTTGGAGGACGGTTGCCCTTGTATGCAGGGTATAGATTGTGCCGAAAATTCTGGCCTTCAAATAAAGTGCACATGTAGTTAATATTCATATCATTATGAAGCTGTAATACAAAGTGTTGAAGTAAGGCATGGTCAACGAATACAGGTAAAGCTCACTTAAATAGGAAAATTAATCAGTTAGTCATTCTAAAAACTCAGTTTTTTTTTTTTTGCTCAGCAAAAATAATATATATATATATATATGTAAGAGGGAACGTACAAGTATAACATATAAACAACTACATTCTATCAATCACATAGACAGAACTAAAGCTGTCTAAAACATGCAATGTGCATGGAAAAGACACCCAAAGTTCTCTCTGAAGATAGGCACACCTCCCTCCAAATAACCACTACTACACCCTCCCACTAGTGCAGAAACCTGCCTTAATATTACTAGACCAAAAAGAAAAAGGAATACAGAATCCCTTCTCAAGGTTAGATAACCAGGACCAACAAAAAAACAGAGCTTCGTCCATCAACTTTTGGCCATTGAAGCTAGCCCCATTGAACACAATCCGATTTCTGTGATACCAAATGCACCAAGTCAGTGCTATCCACCATGTCTGCCATCTGTGGATAAGGATATCATTGAGGCCACAGTAAACATGCTGAAGGAAGTGTTCTTTTGGGCTTATTGGGAGTACCCCTTGAATATTTACCCAGTTCATGGATTCCCACCATAGCGGCATTACTTTGGGGCAGCTGAAAAAAACATGTGACGCATCCTCTTCAGCAATTTGACAGAAAGGACATCTGATGTCAACTAGTTGTACATTCCTTCTATTTAGGTTCTTCTTAGTGGGTAACCTGTCTCTCAACAGCCTCCATGCGAAGCACGATGCTTTACAAGGGATTTTCAACTTCCACATTTCTTTGAATACCTCCTGCTGATTCTGTATATTTACCTCCTTATTTAACAGACAATATGCACTTTTCACTAAGTATTTCCCACTTAGATCTTCCTCCCATCTCCAAGAATCTTGCAGCTGATGTTGTGGCTGTATATCCTGTACCTCTTCAATAAATTTGATAGCTGTTGGTATCTCTCCCTCCATAAAGCTCCTTCTCCACCTAAATCTCCATTCCCAGCCTGCATGAGACATAGTTCCCATCTGCTGAACACTGTTTTGCTGTTGCTGTGAAATTAGAAACAGTCTAGGGTATTTCGCCTTCAAAGTAATTCCAGCCTCCTTCCAATCATCCTCCCAAAACAGAACCCTAGCTCCATTGCCTAGATGCCATCTAACATGATTTCTGAACCAGCCCTCCTCTTCTTGTGAATTACATATGCTACTCAAATCCTTCCACCTTATAGACTCACACCCATGACTTGTTGATACGTCCAACGACCTCCAACCTCCGTATTTAGAATCCAACACTTGTGCCCACAATTCCCCATTATTATGGAAGAGGTTCCATCTCCACTTTCCAAGCAAAGCCATATTAAACTTCACAAGATCCTTTATTCCCAAACCACCTTTTTCCTTTGGTTGACACACATCGGACCAACTCACCCAAGCTATCTTCTCCACATCTTCAGCACCCCCCCATAAAAACCTTCTCTGCAGCTTCACCAACTTGTCCACCACCTTCTTAGGTATCCTGAAAAAAGAGATAAGGAATATAGGGATGGAATTAAGGACAGACTTAATGAGAGTCACTCTTCCCCCGAAAGATAGATATTTTTGCTTCCATTTGGCTAGTTTTTTCTCATATTTCTTGACTAACGGAATCCATGTTTCATTCCGCCTAGGATTAGCACCAATAGGGACCCCCAAATAGGAAAAAGGTACAGACAGAACATACAATTCAGTATATCATAATATTAACTACCCCAGTGTGATTTGAATTGAAACCCATCAAAATCAAAGTGAGACAAATATGAACAGAATAAAAGATCAGGATAAAGAACCACATTATTACAGCCTACAATTATAAGCAGATTGATATTGTGGTCCTCAAATGAAGCTTGAGAAAAGAATATAAAGATGTGACAGAACAATCCAGGAAGCACAAATTTATATTTAATTTGGCTTACAACAGGCCAGGAAGACAAACACACTGTCTTCATTGATATGGAAAAGGTGAAAGATAAGGTGCCAAGAGATGTATTGTGGAAGGGCCCTAAAGAAGAAAGGACTCCATATTGCCTATTTAGAGCAAACAACGCTATGTATGAGGGGATCACAACTGGTATGATTATAAGTTAAGGTCACAAATAACAATAGATTTTCCAAAAACTATAGGACTACATCAAGGGTAAACTTTGATCCCCAATCTTTGTACTACTATAGAGCATATTCAAGAGCAGTAGCACGATGCATGCTTTTTGGCAGATGATATAGTCCTAAGAGGAGAGTTGAGAGGGAGATCAACGGGATGTTCTTGACGTGGAGCTGGGTTTTGGAAGGCATACTTCAACAAAACTCTCACGGTTTAAGTATCATGGATTCATTAAACATAAGACAGAGAAATAGAGGGAAATGTAAATTGTAGGTTGAGTGCTTTCAGTGTTATTTGCAACAAAAAGGTAAGTAACATTCAAGCTTAAATTTTTTTTTTTTACCACCGCTACTATAACTATAAGACCCGCAACACTGTATAGACTAAGTGTTGGAAAGTAAAAGGCCAACAAAATAATATATACTCAAATGTTTTGTCGATGGACATGATTGATGATTCACACTAGAAGTCTAGAACACTATGGTGTCATTTGATCCATTTAGCCAACCCAACCTAGAGGGAAAAGGCTAGTTGGTTTTGTAATTTGGCTTAGAAAGACAAGTATATAACCAAAGCATTAGATTCTCCAAAATGTAGAGCCTGACTTTCTTGACAAGTCCGGATTACCTCCAACCTTATGATGACAAAAGTGCATCATCTGAATGAAATCCAGACATATGAATGTCAAATGATACCTAAATAGAGAGTTTAGGAGCTAGAGGAGTTTTACTTGGGGTGGGTGGACAAAGTAAAAGAGCATTTTATTTGTGGAAGCCAAATAATTTAAGAAAAAAATGTGTATAAAGATTTTTTTTAAAAAAAAAATTAGGCACACCATTCCACTCTTGCCCGTATATAACCACAAAAGAATGAGGTTCAAATCCTGACACTGTTCTCATATTCCAACTTCATCATGAAAATACTGGAACTCAGAAACAAACATACCTTTTGCAGTAAAACTTTCTTTTGATGAATTATATGTATGACCAATAGGAATTCCTGAAATGAAAAGTTTTTCTCTATTAAAATTGTATTTGAGAGTGGCTTTACAAGCCAGTGAACCTGAGAAATGCAAGTTTGCTAGGAAGAAAGAGACGCAAGATGATGCGTTTCAAATCCTTAATATGCCCAAAAACCATCAGTACATCAACAGCTTGTAGAAGCAATTTGTACATGACTGAACATAGTTTCCTCCTATGCTACTGTCTTCACAGATCATGATAAGTTCCATCTAAATACAACATCCTAGATTATCAGTGCAAGAATTTGGTGGGAAATCATGCAGCAAATAGTACTTTATTGTCTATTTATCTATTTATACTTTCCAGGTGAAAAAATCTTTCTTTCTCTTCAGTTTCTGATCAAAATCAAACTAAAGGATGCTATTTCCTAAAATGCTAACGATTAGACATCAAATTACTTCTAATTTCTGTTATATTTTATTCTTTATTTATGATTAAGGTAAACCATGATATGAATCCATCAGTACAAGATATGCCAAAACAGAAACTCAAGAAGATTGCAAAAATATCATTAAAACATCCAACTCCATTAATTTTTCACTACAAAATTCCTATTGTCATGTTAAAACAAAAGGCTAATACTTTGGCAGGAACAGGGAAGGTAGTCCAGCAGAAATAGAGCAATAGCATAAGTCTATATTCTAAGTTTTAGTGAGGCAGATAGCACAAGGATGTTTTAGTCTTATGCTCAACAGGAAACCTTGTATACTTCATATAAAAGAAATGTAAATAGTGTATGACCAATATTGCTAGTAGAGGATGTCATAAGGTTAAATAGATAAATAAGACCAATATTGCCAATCTGGAAACCAGACTGAAAGGATGCACAGGTTTAATCAAACTTAACAACATCAAATTATTTTATTTGAATAACCAGTTTGACACATTCTCTCTTTTTTTAAACATCTCATTAACTACATAAGTCGGTGTAATATGAATTCAATTTTCTTATGGAGGAATCATTTGAAAATGCAGACCAAACTGAACAGATCTCCTAAAGTTAAAGATCACACAAACAGTACCAAAGTTATGTAGGTGCCAATTCTTCTGTTTCATTCACAACCACATTTCTAATTTAGGGCTTCATCCATTTTGCCCATCATGCTACCCTTGTATTCCATGTTTTGCCTCCCAGCATCTTTATTGTCATTGGAGTCAATAATTTTTCTTTTATATTCTTTTGTAAATAGAGCAATCCAAATTCAGTCAAGGAAACCAATACTATCTCAATCAAAACATAAGGAGCACAGCAAAATGCTGCATCAAAACTATAGTTCATAATTGATCATCAATGTAATCGTACTGCATACACCAATAGAAACTAAATAGTACAAAAAAGTATCTCAAAGATTAAAAAAAGCTAATTTTTTATTAGCATGAAGGATATAAGAGGAAAAAATTAAAAAAGCATACAAGCAAATATAGAGGTAGTCACTCACCATCATGGTCAAACACTACCTGCATGCAAAAGAAACCAAACTATATCCGTAAGATTAACTGATTGTAAACACCGGGAAAAGAATAAGATTGAAATAATAGGAAAAAAAATAGTGACAATGAATTTTTTTTATGGAAATACATGTTTTTTCACATAAATAAATACAAGATGAACAGAACTTACCACAACATGGGAAGGGATAAATTTCAGAACATCAATTATCTGCAAGAAAGAAAACCAAGAATAACTATAAGATAAAAACAACACATCAATTAAACAAAATGAAACTTATATGTGCATTCATTATTCAACCGCAATTAAAATCATCTACATACTGCACTGTCAATTAAAAAAAATTGTGGTTCAATTTGAATGACTTCCAAGAAATCTGCATTATTTTTCTTCTTTGTTGATCAAGAAAACGGCACTACAAAGTTTCTTCAATGCAAATTAAAATTATTGCTCATTAAGTCTCTAAGATTAATCAAGAAGACAAGTGAAAAATGCTGCAGAAAAGTTAAATTATAGCTCTTATAAGACGATGTGTTTGCACTTGTTGACATAGCAAACAGCATTATTTAATTAGACAAACGATTTATATTATAAAGGTGTTTATATTTATATTATAATACAACAATAATGCCCACATGACAATGCCAAATGTAAGTCACGTGACAATAATATAAGAATGTAAGAGATTATACTTACGGGCATACTTTGATGTGTATTGTATTTATAAAAATAAATAAAAAATAAAAACTAACAATTCGATTTAACAAGTTAATCTTTTATTCTAAACACACTGATCAGCTTACCCCAAAAAACTACAAGCCAATATACCCTTCACCTTTCCGTGTTTGGAACAATTGCTCTTCAAATTCAAACTATCTTATATTTTGTAAATGTAGTTACTCATATACACTTACATATTTCATTGTCTCTCCCAAATTATTTATCTTTTCTAAATGGGCATTAAAATTAGTTCTTTATATTTTTCCACAAAACTCAGAGTAATCTTGTTGAGGGGCAAAATTCTCTTCATCTATAGCTTTATTGTCAGAGACCAATGCAAATGTAGCAACATAAAAGTTTATGAATTCTACAAATTAAAATGAGAAAATAAAAAATCAAACATCTTCATATACATCTATAGAGATAACTTACAAGAGATAGTGCTGTAAACATCATTAAAACCCAATCTCCATTTCCATCAGCATGTGTTAGATGACCATGGTGCAACTTAGCTATCACACCATGAAAAAGATTAACAAGAATCAGTTACACTCCTCAAACAAAACCCCAAATAAAAAATTAAAAAAATCAAAGAGAGCAAATAATAGAAGCCAATTAGCCAAAATAGCTATTAATTTTATCAATAGCAAAATTTACACAAAAAAGACACAAGTTTTAACGAACCCATGACACAACTAAACTCCTCTTGTTCAAAACCTATAGCAACATAGAAAATACACATCTCCAAATAGAAAATAATTCAAGTAAAGCCTCATTTTAGTGCCTGAATTTGTAAGGCACTGTCACAGTAGTCTCTAGAATCAGAAAAAATGTTAAATAAATTGTTTAAATACCTTTAGTCCTAAGCATTTTTTTCTTTTCATCCTTGCAATATTTTTATTGTTTTAGTCCTTACAAATTATGTTTGTTTTGTTTTTCGTCCTTTAAGAAGTTTATATAACATTTTTTTCACTGTTTAAAGCGTCATCTAAACCGTTTTAAGAGCAAAAAATAAAACAAGCATAATTTACAATGACTAAAATAGACAAAAAAAATTGCAAGGAAGAAAAGCAAAAGAAAGGTATTTAAGCCTAAATAAATCCCTGAAATTAAAATTAATGTCAATAGTAACTTTAGGACAGGAATTTTAATTTCAAGTATTTATTTGACATTTTTCTAATTCCAAATACTACTACGACAGTGCCTCACAAATTCAGGGACTAAATTCCAGGGTTCACTCAAAATAATAATTCAGAGCAAACGAAGCCAACAAACACAAGTTTAAAAAGCCATTGGATAAGATCACGATGTAGATGATGGTCCATAAAACATTCACCACATCACACCCTAGAAAAGGAACTGAAGAAAACAATTCTAATTCTGCGTGAACTAAAAGGTGCAAAGAAAACGAAACGTGCCTAAAAGCTTGTAGTACGCGCGGTGAATAATCGAAGTTCCGTCAATGATCATAACTCTGCCATTCAAAGGCTCGGCTTTCGTCACGAGTGCCGCATTGCCAGCAGAACCTAACTGCAGCGCTTGAGCGGTTCCGCTTCCGATTCCGGCGTCGGGAATGAACGTCGTCGTCACGGCGGCACTTCGCGGAGTTGCGGGAACGGCTCCCAGCGATTCTGAAGTAGCACTACAATAGCCCTAACGATAAACGCAAAAAACAACGAAAGAGAAAATTCAGCAGAATGAAAACACAGCACAGTGCAGCGAGTAACGATAACAACAATAATTAGTGAGTGCGTTACCTTAGAGAGTAGCGCGCGCGAGCGCGAAGAACGAAGCAGCGACGGGGTTTGAAGATTGCAAGAGAAACCCGTGGCGGTGACGTGGCGCGGGAACGGAAGCTTCCTCCAGAAGGAATGAGAGTGAAGAAACAAAAACTGGTACTTATAGCAACACGCCATTTGTGTGAAGTTTGTCGCTATAGCAGTGACAGTCACAGCATATAGACGTTGAAGCAAGTCACGGCATGGAAGAGAAAAGAGACCGCGAGAGAAATGGAAGAGAAACAAACCTAGTGCTGTTGCTGTGTCGGAAACAGGTGGTAAATAGCAAATATATCAATTTTGGGCCAACTAGCGAAGCTTGCATTTGAGAGCTTGCACCCGCCGCTGCTCATGATAAGCTTTATACACAAATTATTTTTTTAATACACTTATCATGAACAGTATATTTCTAAAAATACCCTTATTGAACTTGCGACCTTCGCATTATTAACATAACATTCCAATTAACTGAGTTAATAGGTCAATTATATTAAAAAATAATTAATGTTATTACATATAACACTAAATTTTTTTATGTATTTTTAATACACATATACGTAGGAGTGTTCACGGATCGGTTCGAATCGGTTTTGGTCAAATTTAAGACTCAACCCAATCAAATTTGATCGAACCCAATCCAACCCGTTCATGATCAGTTCGGTTTGGTTCGGTTCAATTGATCAATGGATCTATAAATCTAAACCTGTGACACAACCCGTACATGATCGGTTCGATTCGATTTTGACCAAAATACATAAATGACCCAACCCAAACAGTTCAGGTTAGTTCGGGTTCATGGATGACCCTATCCGTGAACACTCTTACATATAAGTTTACATAATAAATTTTGTAAAAATTAATTTTAATCTAATAATTAAAGTATTTTTTAAATATAAAAATCATAAATTTAAATAAAAATTATAGTTTTAAATAAACATTTGCGAATTTATTAAAAAATATTAGATCTGTAAATATAGATATAATTTTAATTTAACCTGTAAATATAAATATAATTTTTATTAAACATGTAAATTTTTATTAATTAAAGTATTTAATTAAACATATAAAAATCATAAGTTTAATAAAAATTTGCAAGTTTAATAAAATTTAAATTTGTATTTACATGTTAAATTTTTAAATTATATCTGTATTCACAAGTCTAATAATTTTTAATAAACTCATAATATTTTTATGTAGACTTATATTTGTATTAAATATACATTAAAAATTTAGTGTTATATGTATCAACATTAATTATTTTTAACATAACTAACCTATTAGCTCAGTTGGTTGAAACGACGCGTTAATAATGCGAAGGTCGCAAGTTCGAGTACTGATTGACAAATCCGTAAGGTTGTTACGAATTGCATATTCGTATATGAAATATGTAATAATGTGAAGGGTATTTTCAAAAGTGCACTATTCATTCTAACTCACATTTGACAAAAATAATTAAAAAATTAAATTTTGAAATATAAAATTTGATCCATTTTAAATCAATTTAAAAGTTAACTATGAATTATCTATTAAAAAAGATTTTTTGCCCAAAATTATAATATAATCTACATCTTTAGTCAACATCATATTTACTTAATTTATAATTTTATAGTAAATTAAAATATTATATCATGATTTATAAACCATTGAAACATATATAACTGCTTAATTTCTATACTTTTTTAAAATTTATATTTACTCAATTTACACTTTTTATTAGTATTATATATTTTTATATTAAATTACACTTTTTATTAGTATTATATATTTTTATATTAAATTACAAAAAATTTGCGAGAGACCACATATAAAACTTGTTTAACTACAAAAAATTCGTGAGAGACCACACACAAAAAATTATATATTTTTATATTAATTTCTTGCACCCAACAAAGTTCTTCATACACCTAGCAATAAAATGAAAAACTAAAAATACTCTTCTGTAAGATTCATACGCATTGGTATGATCCACAAGGATTGGCCCATACAGATTGGTCAATCTGTATCTGTCGTCCGCCGCCTCAGCCACGTGCACTTCCACCTAGCCTCTCCTCCGCAGTGCTTTGCGTGGCTCCTAAAATCTAAGAGAATCGAGGAGTGCTTCTTGCGGCACCGCTCGCACGTGTACATCTTCGAGCGGTGGCTCCACT
This sequence comes from Glycine tomentella, assembly GCA_007407185.1. Lineage (NCBI taxonomy): Eukaryota > Viridiplantae > Streptophyta > Magnoliopsida > Fabales > Fabaceae > Glycine > Glycine tomentella. Next base: position 1,170,181 of record PYAF01005619.1, read on the forward strand.
TGAAGTGGTTCTTCACACAAGTCACCGATTTCAGTGGGTGAACCGTTGATGGAGTTTGTTCTGAATGCAGCTTCGAACAGACATGAGAACCGTGTTGCGCACAGCTATGCAGCAGTCTCTGAAGGCTTCACCAGCGCCTTCACAATCTTGAACTGTTCTCCGTGCGCGCGCATGTGCATGCAGAGGTTCGAGTTGTGCTGGAAGCCTTTCCCGCAGATCTCGCAAAAGTGCATGTGCTCGACTAGAATTTCTATGGTGTTGAGAGGCCCGCTCCATCGGCATGCCCCTCTTCGTCCTCGATCACAATCCCTGCCTCGATCTCGCCATTGACGGCGTCGACGAGGTTGATGAGGCGATCCGTAATGCATAATTCGTAAGGTTCTTACGGATTCATAATCCGTAATATTTTTATGGATTTTCCAATCTGATAGACTTCTGGATTGCCAATCTGTATGAATCTTATGGAAGGGTATTTTCGATTTTTGAATGTCTTTGTTGGGTGTATGAAGAATTGTTCTAGTGTAGGAAGAAAAATCCGTAAATGTGTCAATTATGGGCCGGGCAGGCCCATACAGCAGGTGGCCCATTATTTTCGCACCTTTCTTTCTTTTTCTTTTTTTAATTCACATCCCTTATTTTTTCTAGGTTTTCTCAGTCAGGCCTTAAACCCTCACCTTACGCGCCCTCAGTCACTGCAGTGGTGCGAGACTCGTGAGTGTGAAGAAGAGACAAAGGTGCAGTTCTGGGGTTTGGTGGTGAAGAACAGAACATACACGATGGGGAAGAAGAGAGGTACAAGTTATCAGAAGAAAGATACCAAAAGCTCGAAAAGTAAAACAAGTTCTCGCCTTGGTGCTTATTCCAGTGACGACATGGACGACGAAATTGATACCTGTAACACCTTTTCTTCCTTCTTTTATTATTTTCTTTCTCGAGTTTTTTTTTTTCATTTTTCGTTATTATTTGTTTTACTATGACCAGCGCTATTTTCTTATGATTTTGGCGTGGTTGTTGCCGACTCACTTGTGTGATGCTTTGGTTTTGCAGTTCATAAGCAGAGGGACATTGTCCCCCTAGACATAAATGATGATGCTGAAGAATCGGAAGATGAGGAGCTCCCTATTTTTGATGTTCAGGTTTTGGTTGCTATAACTCATAAGCTCTTTAATTACTTAATTTTTTAAAATTTACGAAACCTCTTTTCTTTCACTCAGTGGAACTTGAAATATCAAACTCTTTGTGTTACTTTTGCTTTGCTTAACAGTTACAATAGGACTGTTAACGACAATTTGTATTCCATTTGTATACTTTGTCTCATTTTTTTCTTCAAATATCGGTTGAAGGATGTTGATGAAGATGATGATGAAGATGATGATGAGGATGATGACGACGACGAGGACAGGGATGACGATGTGGCAAAGAGTAAGTATGAAATTTTATATTTGATATAGATATACATATAAATAAATATACATATATATTTCAATCTTCAAATTACTCAATTAAATTTGATAGAGCTAGATGATGAGGTTTTATAGTAAAGGCAAAAATGCATATATCATTTTTTATAAAAACATGTTCCCATGTTGTTGCCCAATTTTAGTTAATTCATATTGGACATTCTATATACCTATTGTATCTGTTGAAATTCTCAGTTATTAAGCATGTATTTATAGTTTTGGCTTATGAAAAAATATTCTTGCTAAAAAATCCCTTTGTAACTTGTGCAAGTTTTTTAAAGTGTAATTTATTCAAGAGTTGTAATTTTACTAAATCTATGTGTATGCCATGCTTAGTGATTAGGCAAAGGAAATATTTACGGGCAAAGTTTGGTGGAGGCGATGATGAAATGCATGATGCCGATGATGATGATGATGAAGATGAGGAAGATTATAAACTTACATTGGGTGGGAAAAAATTCTCACACGGTGCTGAGAATCGAAATTTTGAGGTAAGTATTTGAGCAATGCATGTAAAAAAAAAAAAAATGTTTTCGTAAGTTAGGTAACATTTAAACCATTGATATGTAGATGTTCTCCTGGTGGATCCATGACTGCATGATCTAACTTTAAAACTATTTGTTTTCTGGTTCATTTTATTGTTGCTGTTAAGTAATTGTAAAATTTTGGTTTAAGCTACAATCGAGTGATGATGAGGCCCCAAAAGAAGAGGAAGAATTGGCATTACAAATACAAAGGGAGAAGGCAAAATCCTTAACAATTGAAGACTATGACCTTGTGGATATAAGTGAAGACAATGACAATAAATTAACTTTGAAGGTTAGTGCTGTTGATGATCTCATTGGTTTGTTGCCTTATTGTGGTCAATTTCCATATTATTAGAGGAAAAACACAATGGAGGAAGGAATATTAGGGAAATAAAACATATGGTGAAGGCATATGATTATGAGGTATAGAGGTATGGTATCTGTCAACAAACTTGTAGTAAACTTCTATATTTTACAGGATGCATCAGATAAAGGAAACGAAGCAATAAAGTCACTGGATAGAGATATAATTTTCAGTGTTGATGAACTGAATGCTTTGTCAAAGGAGGAGCAAATGAATGTTTTATATAGGTTAGGATGTTGTCTTCATCTTTCAGCCAATTGATTATGATGTTACCTTTTAATGCATTGCTTTAGCTTAATATCTGCCATATTCACTGGTGGGTTAAATAAAACAGTATCAGATATTCATATATATATATATATATATATATATATATTTGTATTAAAACATGTCTATGTCATTGTTGTCATTGTCCTATGCTTCTTCTTGACTAGTGACTATCTTCTCCTTGCAGGTCTGCTCCAGAATTAGTTGATTGGTTGTCAGAACTAAATGAGGCACACAGACAACTCGAATGTGAAATTAACCCATTTTTAAGCAAGGTTTTTCCTCTTGTGGCTTTTCTTTTTTTCCCCCTAATCCATGGCCATGCAAACCATGTAAAAAGAGTTTGACCTGTATAAATATAAAACAAAATGCTTAATTTCTATAGAAGTAAAGTTAGTCAATTTATAATCTATTAATAATATATCTAAAGAGTCTTTCCTTTGATTTTATAATTATTTTTATCTTTTGTGAAGGTTAAAAAGGGGGAAATAGTTATGAAAGGAGAAGTGCGTTATTTTGAGTTGAAGCAGCTTATTTTGTTGTCCTATTGCCAAGCTATAACTTTCTACCTTCTTCTCAAGTCTGAAGGGCAGCCAGTTTATGATCATCCCATAATAGCTCGCCTTGAAGAGATCAAGAAATTATTGGATCAGGTCTTGTTATTTTCAAAATAGCTAAATATATGTGACTTTAAGGATCTTTTCCAAAATCATTTGTCTTATGAGTATGGTTAGCATAGTGACATAAAGAGCTTCCTCCGGATGGAGAGCCAAAATATCACTTATTCATGCCTGGGCTTTCTTGTATACAGGATTGTCCATTAATGCTGTAACCTGGAAGTAGATGTAATGGTATACATATATGGCAACGAAATTGCTTCATTAGTCCTGTTTGGCTAAATAATCAATGTTTCAACTAAATTTATTGGAAATATGTATGCTTATATTGGATGATTTATTATATTGCATGCACCTATATTGGCAGCCTTGCTTACACAATGGACAAACTGGTATAATTCATGCTAGATTAATGCATGAACTCTCTAATATGATGTCATCGAATGTGCATAGGTATCTGCTGACATTTACACCATTGATGTGCAATTGCACACAAATATTGGATTTGAGATGAAGTTTGTTTTCCTTGTTTTTTTTTTTTTTTTTTTTTTTTTTTTGCAATTTTTTAATGTGTGCCTCTCAACAGATAAAACAACTTGACACAAAACTTCCATTTGAACTTGAGGACATTCTTAAAGGAAATACTGGGTTAGAAACAGTAGTAAATTCAGATAATGAGAACGCTCCAACAACAGCTGATTCTATCATTAAAAACGAAGAGCAGCCTCTTGTCTCTGCCAAATCAACAGAAGAAACAGTGGTATTTGTCACTTCTTAATCTTGGATTTTATATTTATCTGTCATCCAAATGGTAACCTTAAAAAATGTCCTCAACGGTCAACATTTTTTTATGTATTGATGCAGCTTAACAAGCAAATTGAGATGCAAAAATTGGAAACCTCAAAGAATAGTGTACAGAAAACAAGAAAAGTTAAACCTCAGGTGAATTATAGATCATGGCATATGATGTTTTGTACTTTTACTTTGTTTCTATTGAATCTCAGTATAGCTACCCAGAGTGTACCTTTTTATTTGATTTATTTTTCGTTGGTGTAAAAAGTTATTAATTTGACTGAAATAAACCTTAACATGGCAGAAGGATCACATTGGCGCACAGAGTTTGGAAATGCTAAAAGTTAGAGCTTCCCTTGAGGAAAAACTGAAAAACAAGGGTCTGTACAGCTCCATTGCTCCAAAGCCTAGTCATGCATTAAAACATTCGAGACCAGTTAATGGGTATAAGCTTCACTCTTCTATCCTTTACATTACTTGTTTCAAGCATGTTGGAACTTATTAGCCACTTACAAATTTCACAGCCAGCTCGAAACATATGATGATTTTAATGATGATACCGTGGATGCCAACGGGGAAGCTAGATTGATTAATGGTTCTGACTCCAAAAGAGTTTCACAGTTCCTTAATGCAAATATGAAGAAGCCCAAGGTACTGAACTTCAAAGTTTTGCATGATGAATTCTGATGTCTAATTCCCTTTGCAATTCATAGTGGTGTGCACATTGTAAGCTACTTTAAAATGTCATTTTAACCACTGTATGTTGGTTAAGCCTCCATTCGCTAAAATGAGTGGGAGGACTTGGGTCCCTTATGCCCTGTTTGGTAGAGAGGAGAGAAATAGGGTAGATGGAAATAAAAAGGGAGAGTGAAAATAGGTGAAGGGTAGAAAGTAGGCCTACTGCCAAATTTATTTCATTTTGTTTGTCTAAAAGGTTGTGCAGTACTGAAGTTCATGATGAAAAAAAAAAATTCCATTATTTTAGGCTACAAAAATATTCATTCTTTATATCACCTGCCTTTGAAGCATCTAACTGATTCTTTTTTTGAGTTAGGTGGTTTCTGGTGACGATGATTTACCAAAGAGAGATGATATTGGTGAAAGACGAAGGAAACATGAGCTTCGGGTGTTGGCTGGTGCTGGAATTAGGACTGAGGATGATGATGGTGATGATGATGATCAAATGGCTGATCTTGGACCTAATGAGGTTACCAATGAGGAGGAGGATGGTGGAAGTGGGGACTCAGAAAATGAATTTTACAAACAAGTTGAACAACTGCGAGCTGCAAAACTGGCAGCAAAAGCTGAAACTTACTCAAGGTGAAGTTTTTGTAGCCTTTTGGCTCTTTTGTAACTTGTTCGGGATATATTATGCTTCAATATGACTCAGCTATTTCAATTTTATTGTTGCCATCATCTTCAATTTGGTAATAATGATTGATTGCTATTACAGGAACACTTCAGTCTCTTCATTGCCTGAGACTGTAGAAGGAAAGCGCCATATTTCTTCTCAGGTTTTTGCTCAGTCTACTATGGTTATCAATTGAATTGTTCATCATTTCTTACAAAATTGCGAGTCTTTACCTTGTTGCCAATATGCTGCAGATCGAGAAGAATAGGGGACTAACCCGCAATCGCAACAAGGCAAAAAAGAATCCCAGAAAGAATTACAAGGTACTCACCCTATCTAGAAGCATTCATTCTTTTGGGCTAACAAAACTTCTCAAATTTTGTTTGTTTAACTGGTGTGTTTCTTGCCTGACATTTGTTTTTTTCTTGCTATCCCAATGTGCAGCTCAAGCATCAAAAAGCTGTCAAGAATCGCAAGGGGCAGGTTCAGAGTATCAAGAGGCCGACCGCACCTTATGGTGGAGAATCCTCTGGAATTAATGCGGCTATCAGTAGAAGCATCAGATTCAAGAGCTGATATTGTTATTAGCTTTACAATATATTTCCAAAATTATCCAATTTTGAATCATTTACGTAGATGGAAGTATCTTGTTTACTTGTTACAACGGTGAAAGTATAGCCTGTAGGGTATTGGTTGGGATATAAGCATATATGGCATATCAAGTCATTTGCAATTTTGCCAGTTTTGATCCTGTATTTTCAGAGTAATGTTTTATTTTTACTTGTCAACTTTGTAAGTGACACTAAAAGAGCTCCAGATTGCTGGAATGAGCTTCCATGAATTCTAAGGGGAGGAAAGTTATAAATTATTGTTTGATTTTTCGTTGACATGAATTCCTAAGCGTGTTAAATAAAAAGTAATAATATTTTTTTACAGACATACGTTAAGTTCTCTCTTAAGGAGAAATCAAATACAATGGTGAATATCATTCTAGTTACAATTTGTGTCATTCAAAGACGTTTGGATTGGGAACAAGGTGGATTAACAAAATGTTATTTTGCCACTTGTCTTTCCTTCTTAGCTTTGTAAGGTACTTTCAGGCCAGTACTCCTCCGGTGGTCGGAAAACAAGAGGGAAAAAGTGGGAGGGAGAAGGAGGTAGAAAAAATCCAGTGGGAAGAGTCTATAGTAAGATCGTGGTCTTGAGAATTATGATCCATAATGGATCACTTAAGCGATGGTCCATCGTAGCCTTGGCCGACTTTTATACTAAAAGCTAAAACAATGTTTTTTTGTTGGATTTACTTATACTTAAGCTTATGTTTATTTTTAGGTCAAAACTAAAGTGCAATTTTAAATACTTTTTGTTCTCTAAGCAAAGTTGAATTTTTTCCTTAATAATTCACGCCAAATTTTAATGTTGAACACTGTATATAGAATATCTAAGAAAGATTCTAATCGATTGAAGAATTACAACAGAAAAAAAAAAAATTAAGCGAACCTAAATTTGTCATTGGGTGTCGAGGGGAGATGGGGTGCGCACCCTACTTATAATTCCACTTCTCTTGCAATAAATACTTTTTAACTGGAAATTTAAACTTTTATTGTTAACTTTTTATTGCATGGATTATTGACATGGGATTCATTCTGAACAAAGAGCAACCCTCAAACAAAAACTACACTTTAAGTTTTGTTCTTGTTTCTTTACTTTTGTACTATTTCTGTATGTATTAGAAACTACACTTCTTGTCCATATACTCTTGTGCCTGTGTGTGCATGTGCGTACGTGCACGCGTGTGAGCACCGTACTTATAATTCCATTTCTCTTGCAATAAATACATATTTTATCGGGACGAGAAAGGGACATTTATCTTCTACTCTCACCTTTTATATCCCAACTGGAAACAACAATGTTTGTGACCAACGTATAATTTCACTTTGCTTACAATAAATACTTCTTTTATCATGAGGATAAAAAGAGATTTATATTCTCCCACCTTTTATATACCAGCTGAAAACTAAAGAAAGCACAAACCTACAACATGACTTCAATCACCTCAAAATCTGAGCAAACCAAAACTGCCCAAAGTTGGCTGCCAGGGACATGATACAATTAAATCTAGTAACCAAAATCTGAAAGCCTCAAATTTTCAGGTGCGCGAGTGCAGAAAAGCAATTTAGAGCGAGTCAGGAAGAACATTGATTCCATCATGAAGAACTGGCATCAGAAGCAGCCTTTTTCTCCTTCTGTTTTTCCCTCTTTTTCTTGTTTCGTAATGCATTCTTGCTCAGTGGTCTAAATTAATTAACAAATAGCCATTAATAACAGAATATAAATCATAAGAACTTAAAGCATAAAAGAAAGGATGAGGGGGTGGAGGAAAAGTACTTACTCTGCAGTAGTCTCTCCAAACAACTGCAAATACAGATCATTTAGGCATCATTAGAGACAAACAAAAAATGAAACTCGGCTCCAAGAGTTCATGGAAACATGCATAAACATGTATATAGCGAAACAATTTGGCTATTAAGTTATGCCATGCTCAAGTATTGCTGAAACTTTACATTGACAATGAAGAATAGAAAGAATGAAGGAGCATAGATTCTGTGATTGGGTACCTCTGCCTGAATAGCAGATGCATTCTTAGCATGTGGTGGACGATATGCAGCAGGTTTTTGTGTCGTGGGGTTGGCAGAAGAGGCTTTTGTAGAAGTCTGGGTTGACTTTGGTGGTCCTTGACCTGCAATTAGTCCACGGTCTTAAAAGAACAAAAGATACAACTCAACTAAAAAAAGTATTATAAGCATGGTCACGAACCTGATGGTTTTTTATCTTCAAGTTGTATCAAATTTAGAGACTTAATTAATTCGGCAATATCACCAAACTTACTGGGTGACTCTGGTTTCCAATCAACCTAAAAATAGTTTGCATACAATTCAATAACATCTGTGAAAAGGAGGTAAAAAAAACAATTAATCAGCAAAAGTTCAAGACACTACTGACCTGGTACAATTTGTCAAACATCTTCTTGAAGTGCAATGACCCATTGTAGTGAAAAATCTTGATCCTTCAATAAAAGAAAATAAAATATAACACAAAGGCCTCTCTTTGTGAATAAGACTATGATCACCAAAAAAGTGGAAACCAACATATTACAATTAGTAAAATGTTCTCCTATAAATTATAAGTTATTGTCTAATAAGACCATTAGGTGTTGGTTAAATTAATCATTGACTATTTATGATCAAATAATCATTGGGAACGGATAAAATGGCTGATCACGATGACATTTTACACTAACAACAAAATAATGTGCCCACGGTTAGAAAGATTGCATGATTTTAGGCATTTTACACTAATGGTCATATATTACATACCCATTGTCAACTTGAAGCCTTGGAGCTGTTGTAGCTGTCATGAAATAGCACCCATCCGGAGACCACTCACTAGTCACAGACCATTCAGCCTTGGTGGCTCCAAGTTGTTTCTTATCAATGTAATCCCAGAACACCTAGTACATACGCATGAAAAACATATTAAATCTGTTAGTGGTTCCAAGTTGTCACATCTGAAGTTCATATAAGAAGCATGTGTTTGCAATCTTGCATGCATTTGAGCATGAGACATATGGAAGTACAACATATGCTTGCAATTTCTTTTTTACTTCAATTTATTGTTTTAATAACTAAAACAATGCTACGAGAATCTTTGGAAACCACTATTTTTTGTAAATAATCACTTTCTTTCTTTTGAGAAGCTAGCAAAATCAAGTGATTATTTCTTCAAAATAAGTTGAACGAAAGATGCAATGAAAATAAGAAACCACACATCATTAATCATTAAAAAATAAATGAAAATGAAATAGAGAAAAGAAAGAGATTCACTCAGTACTAAGACCAAAGGCAGCAACAATAAAACATTTTTAGGGGATGTTTGGGAGAGCTCATTTGAGTTTATCAAAATAGCTTATAATTCCCATAAGTTCTTTTTAGCTTATCCCAATAAGTTTCTTGGTGTGACTTATTTTTTAGCTTATTCCAATAAGTTTCATGGTCAAATATATGGTAATAAGTCCTCATGTAATAAGAGGTTATTGAATAAGCATTTAAGTTGTTTACCCAAACACACCCTTAAGCGATTCTTATACTCTAAAAGTGATTGTAAGTCATAATTTGTTTTTCAACAAGGTGAATCAGTAATCCTAGTCATCACACATCAGATCTTTTTCATAAGAAAGGAAAAATCAAAACAGAGCATAATGATTTGAATAGTCAGAACATACCATATCACCAGGCAAGTTACCAAAGCCAGCCAAACACAAAACTGGAAGCTAACAATCAAGGAACCCATATTTAGATGCTTGTCATAAGAATATAGAATCACTTCAAATTTCCAACCCTGCCCAAAAACCCTCAGGGCCTATAAAAATTTAAAAGAGAAAGAAAAGAAAGAAATCTTATGTTGGGTAAGTGTTTAAAATTTATTTGACTAAATACAAAGAATGCCAATTCATCACCAGAGGATACATTTCCCTTTTGGGTTCCAGCGAATAGTGTTGTAAGGACCAGTTCCAAGCTCTAGTAGAGGATTGCACTTCTTGTCGAACAGAGTTGCTTTAGCAGGCATAACTAAGACAAGTTAAGGAAAAGTGATACATTCAAGAGATCTATAAAAATAAATAAAAAACATTAAAAAGTGATTAATATAATGAGGACACAAAACACCCATCATATGATTTCTTAAAAATGTACAATTCACAAGGCATCAATAAGACAACTATGCAGAAAATATTTAGTCCAGTTTGGTATATTATGGCATATCAAAAACCATATTTAAGAGGGATTCGGTTTTTCAAATAGAAGAGATAGAAAGAAGCAGCTCTAATGTATTTTTGAAAGCATTTCCTATCATGAATATAAAATCACCCCAAAATAAATGTGTTTCAGCCAAAATGGGGTTCATGACTTTACCATAAGTACCATTTCTGTATAACATATCAAAACTAGCCTAGTATGCCATGTTAGCGGATCTTCAGCAAATATCAAATAGTGGGAACTTTAGTACATGCTGTTTATCTCCATATTGTATATATTATAGAGAAAAGGATACACCCATATACAACAGCAAATTCCAAGCCAGAATATGACCACTGAGCATCATGAATGGGCCCATCTTTCCCTGCCAATTTGTTCAAAAAAATTGAATGTTACCCCTCTGATAGACATTATATAACCAATTATCAGTTCTTTTACTAGCAGCAAGAACATACGAAGAGGCACAAGTCCTTCATGCATCCCATCTGTGGTCAGATAGCATAACTTTGATTCTCCATAGTAACTCTGATTAGTTTTGTCAACATCTGACTGCACCACCACTAGAAGCCCAGTTGAGCCATGATTCCATTTAAGTTGGGTGGTTGAACATCGGAAAAAACTACGTCGAGCAACAGGTTGACTTTGAGATGCATTTCCACAAGCAAATATCTGTACACTAGCAGGAACCCCCTACAAGGTAGAAAACTTAATAGTCTTTGCATCAAAATTGAAAAGGTGTGATAAATAATCATTATTTCTAGATGCCTGCCACACAGGATATAAACCTGTAATCTAAACCTTTATTTAACATTTATCAATATTGACTATCAATGAGAGATAATGAACAAAGAAGACAGCATATGCAAAGAATTTCACATTAGATTTCTTATTAAACGATCTGTGTTTAGGGCAACATATTTTTATAAGATACAGTCATCAGTCATTCATTCATAGGCTACCGATGGCCAATCTGATCTAACAAACCCCAAAAAAATTCAATAATCAATAATTCCTTTGTTTGAATGTTCACCAATTATTGAAAATTATAAAGAGGAACAAAAATGAGAGACATGTATTGGAATCCATGTCTTAGCTACACAATTGAAAGTATTATGTATAGTTTTACAAGTACCCTAGTTATTGTAATTACATAACAGTATACAACACATAAATACCCAATTTACATTTTTCCTATTAGCCAAGAATCTAGAAGTAAATGAAAGACACTTGTCCTCCAAATACTCAACTTTTATGCATCGACACAAGTTCATAGAATTTCATGCATTAAAAACCTAACAAACAACAACATGCCAAATTACCATTCATTTAGTTGCAAAAAACCTAACTAAGCTTCCACGATAAGCATTAAGTTGAGGGACACAAACCTTGGATTCTGGAACAAATGCAGCTACATGAGATCCTGGTAAACTAGAAAGCTCAGCAGCAGCAACTCCGGGAACTCTTAACCGACAGACAACTCCTTTCGAAAAATCCCCAGTATCAAAAAATTGTACCTCATTAGTTGCCAACCGACACGCAGTAGCTTCATCAGAACTAAACTGAATCGCAGGCCTGAAAAACAGACAACAGACAGTAACAGTTATTAAAGCATAAACCATAGCAAGAATGTTAAGCATTCGTCAATAAAAAATTTAGATACCAACACACAACATCAAGAAAAATCCCCAATAATGCCTTCTACCCAAAGGAATAACAATAAGGGTCTATTTAAACAAACTTCTCTACAAACACTTAGAGAAAAAGAAAATAAGAAAGTGAAATGAAAATAAAATTAGCTTATGTATAAACTAATATATAGAATCTGTCATTTAACTTCTCCGTAAACTGATTTTTAACTAATGCAAAAAGCTAATTTTAGCTTATGAAAAAAGCTAATTCCATTTTATACTTCTTATTTCCTTCTCCTACACTAAATCTATAGAAGCTCGGTCATTTAGCTTCTCTATAAACTGATTTTAACTTATGAAAATAGCTTATTTATTTTTCCTTCTTAATTCATCCTATAAGTAAGGGCGGCCTTGACACAGCGGTAAAGTTATGCTTTGGTGATTTGTTGGTCATAAGTTCGAATTCAGAAATAGTCTCTTTATAAATGCAAGGATAAGGCTCCGTATAATATCTCTTCCCATTATCTTTGCATATCGAGGAACTTGTAGGCAATGAGGTACGTAGTTTTAATTCATCCTATAAGTGTTAGGGCCTGTTTAGATAAGATTATGAAAAAAAAAATTAGATGAGCTTCTCTATAAGCTAAAATTAGCTTATTTCATTTTATCTTCTTACTTTTTTTTCCTAGAAGTGCTTCTGGATAAGTTTAACAGACCCTTATGCATAAGCTAAGTTTAGCATGAAAATAGCTTATTTCATTTTTCCTTCCTATTTCCTCCAATAAGTGTTTACGGAAAAGTTTACCTAAACAGAGCAAAGGTCATGTGAACTACAATCATAAATTTGGTAAGAAACTAAGAACACTCTGTTTTTCACAATCAACGAATTGATCACACACCAATTGGCTTTGGTCATGTTCTTCTGCGACTGCTGGTGAACAGCAGCACCGGTCTCGATGCTCCACAGCGTGACGTTCTTCTCCTGCGGCGCCGAAGGCTTCTGGAATGTCTGCAAGTAAGTGCCATTGGGCGACAAAGCCGCGGCGACGACATTGGGGACTTCAAAAGCCCTAATCTCTTTGGCGGTTCTGCAATCGTAGACGCTAATCAGCGAGTTCGATTTTGTCGCCATGAGCTTGGACCCGTCGTCGCTGAACTTCGCGTTGATGCATTTCACTTTCTCGAGCTTGACGCTTGGTTGACCGTTCGCGAAGGGAGGTCCGGTCCAGAGCGAGAAATCTTCTGGTCCTCGAACTGAGAGAACGAAAACGAAAATCAAAAGTTAGAGACAAAGAAATTGAATCGAAATGTGTTGTGTTGTGATAGTGAATACCTAATATCTCGAGAGGTGGTGAGTTTTTATTTGATGCCATTGGAAGCGAAACGACGGAAAAATTGAAAAGCTTGTTGTTTGTGGATTCTTACTGTCTCGCCGGAGCTGCAACTATCGAAAGGGAACTCAGTTCACTTACCGGTTACGACTTACGACGCTTTTTACCTATTTATTTTGGGCCTGAAAATGTGTCAAAAAGATTGGTGCCAAAAAGATTTACATTTAGCTCGTGTCAAAACGTGCGAAGGATTATTCCCGTGAATAGTTTAATGATAAAGTAATCATTAAATTTGAAACATAATATTAAATTGATTTTTGAAAAATATAATTTATTATTATATTAATAATTAAACATTATAACTTACTAAATGCTTAAAAAAGTAATAAGATAAAAAAATAAAATAAAAAATTAAACCACATTCTCGAGGATTCCATAATAGGACCAATTTTTCAGAAAATAAATGTTAAATAAGTTTTCGTGCGAAACACCATACTGAGTCTACACATAATTGCATAAATTAAAGAGTGCATTATTAAAGGCGAAACAATTTCGATAGAAAGTTTATTTTAATACAATAAATTTTAAAAATTTATTTTAATTTTATATTTTTGAAAATTTTATTTTGATAATTTTTTTATTTTTAAAAAAATTGTTAGTACTTCATCAATATTTTAAAAATAATTAATTATTTTAAATTATTTTTTTAATTTTATTCATGACACAAAAAATTTTCCTGCTGAATTGTTGTGCTGGAGGCTCATCACCACCAGTGCACTTCCCTTTGCTACCTTCCTAGCAATGTCAACATTGATCCAGAAGACACCTCCTCATCATGCTCCATACTATGATGGACCCCACTGAGCCGAAGTAAATTCATAACATTGGTTCCAACTTTTCCCTGACCTTCCAATATCTACAGAACACTTTCCTCAATGAAAGCTACGTTGTCAAAGGTTCACCAATTGTGTCCCTACAGAACACTTTCCTTGATTAATATAATTATGTATTTTTAACAATTAAAATAGAAAATTTATTTGTATATTGGGTATAAAATTGCTAAGGTACATTTGCTTAAAATAAATCACACAAAAATTTCTAAATTTAAATATAATAATATGTTTTTAAGAATTATAAAAACTAGAGGAAAAGCTAATGAAATTAGGTGGGGAAAGAATAAATACAGCGATGTCGCATAACATTTTATTATGTGGCAAAATCTTCTTTTTTTTATGATTCATAATTGATAATCATTTTTTAAAATATTATTTTTATGTTTAATTATAAGATGCTTTTAATATATTTATTTCTCTTAAAAATAATCATTAACATGCATAAAATAAGGATATTTTCCTTGCGTAGACAAGCAAGAGAAGCAGTTTTGTTTCATGAATTCCGTCAACGTACCATTGAGACTAGCAAGTGGTCTTACCTTTTTGGAACCCACGCCTCCACACTTTACTGCACCACTCTTTTCCTTCGCCTTTTCTCTCTCTCTCTCTCTCAACACAATACACTACAAAAAAAAAAAAATACTACAGTGTCTGTCTCTCTCACTCTCACTCTCAAAAAAATGGTGGACGACTTCATCGTCTGCATTGACCGGATCATAGCCTCCGCGCCCTGTTTTAGATCAGTGGATGGAAGACACTGTGATGGTGTTGGTGTTGACCCATTAATAATCCCCGTTTCTGAAAATGGTGGAGAAGGGTGCTCCTCCTCCTCTTCTTCTTCATCTTCAAACAAGGATGATGATGATGATGATGATGTTGTTGTTGAGTGCAGAATATGCCAGGAAGAAGATCAAGCACAAGCCATGGAGGCTCCTTGTTCCTGTAATGGCACTCTCAAGGTGGGGTTTTCATGAAGTTTCTTTCTTTTTCTTTTCACTCTCAAACTCAGTACTCAAAATAACTAACTACCTGTACATGTTGGAAAGAATGCAACTTGGTGAATAAGAACACCAAGTGGTAGTTGGGGTTGTCTTGTTTCTTAGATCATGTGAGTGAGTTTTAATTTTAATGAGCAACTTAGAGTCTGTTTGCATGTAAGACTAAAAGTCTTTTTGAAGGATTGAGAGTTTCTCTAGTAAAAAACAAAAAAACTATATATTGTTTGTCGTTTAAGCTTTTTTTTTTTTCAAAAAAATATTTATTTTAATAGAATAAGCAATTTTATGTTTTTCTAACGTGTTTATCTAAATTGTTTTTTACTTTAAGAAATTTTATCTGCATATTAAAAATGCATTTTTGAAAGAAAAAAAAAATACTTATTCTGAAGTTATTTTTGTGAAGTTTAAACAAACTCACTTAGAGAAGCTATCAAATAATATCCAAACAGGCTGTTATGGGCCATGTTAAAAGGGAGAAAGTTTTAATTTTAGTGAGCAACTTATAGGACTATGAGTTGATACCCTTCTCGGTATAGGTATTCTGTTTTTACTTGTCATGCCCCCTCCTTTTTTAAGTAGCATGAATCTGCAGGCATGCAGTGTCTTTACTTGTCTCAGTGCAATGGCTTCTTGAATTAGTTCACTTATCGTTTTTTAAAGCATTTCAATTATTCACGATCATGAGATGTTGCTTCATCTCATGTTGGCTCAATGGCTCATGTTGCATCACTTGCAAGTTGCATCCAAGGTTTTAAATATCGGTTTTGTCGCATTGTGGTTTTGTGGCATTTGTTGAGATCGTGGCAAATTGCAGACAAATGCGGTCCCATTGCGGTTGTGTTGCGGTTGCAAACGATTAAAAAATCTTGATATTGTGGCCCAAATCACAGTCGCAGACTGTTTTTTAAAACCTCGGTTGCATTTGGTTGCATCTGTACAAGAGGAAGAGGAAGAGGGTTGGGAGTTCAGTGAAGTTTTTGTGATTCGTTGTGAGTTTTGACTTCAAGTTGGTTTATGAACTTGTTTGCTCACTATATCTTGGCATGCAGTTTGCTCATAGGAAGTGTATCCAAAGATGGTGCAATAAGAAAGGAAATACAATATGTGAAATCTGTAATCAGGTTGGGGCTTTTTTCAATTCATTCATGATCTTTTTCTTTTGTTCATGGGCTGCCTAAATTTAAAATTTAAAATGATAGAGTTATCCTTTCTCTCTTTTTAGGCATTTTCACCGAATTATTCTCTTCCACCAGTCAGAAGCAATGCAATTATGGCGATTGATATAAGGTATTGGACTAACTGATTTATATATGGCTTCTTAATTTCCATCTTCTGAAAGGTTTTGCTTAATGCCTGTGAGTTGTGTGAGCTGAAATTTTCTATGTAAGCTTTTGGCTGCTTATTCTTCATTCTTGTGTCTCAGATATGCCTAGGAAAATGATCTTGTTAGTTGTACTACGTATAGAAAATTGTTTGAATATGGTAAAGGAATTTTATAGAACTAAGTTTATCCCAATTGTTTGAATATTGTAAAGGAATTTTACAGAAAATGATCTTGTACTAGCCTACTAGGTACAGAAAATTGCTGGCATTCACAGCAAATATTTATTCTCAATTGTCTACCTCTAAGGCTCTAACGCTCTTCCCTTGTTTTTAAAAAAATAGGAATTAACCGATGCAAGCTATTGCCACGATTCCAAATATAGGGTCTGTGTCACTCCCCCCTCCCCCCCCACCCAAATTGCAATAGCTACTCCCAACTCAAGATGTGTGTAATGCTTTTGTTGATTTATTTATATCCCTCTAGCCCTCACCTTTTTTTAATGCTTCTTTTCATATCCATGATCAATTTCCCCTCAATTATGATTTATATCATTCCCATATACAGGCAAGAATGGGGGCATAATGCTGATCTCCATGTGGCTCTAGCTTCAGCAGAGCAGCAGTTGCTGCAAACTGATTATGAAGATAATGCCATGTCACAAACCAGTAGCATTGCTTGCCTTCGCTCTGTCACTCTCATTGTAAGGAAACAGATTTAATGTTAAAGCATGTGTTGTTTCATCCTTTCTGATAGTTGATATGGCTAATGATAATAATATTATGCAGTTGTTGATGATTTTGCTTGTACGCCAAGCTTTAATTCTCACAAAGAACTCTGTAACTGGGCAAGATGCATCGATAATCTTTAATGTAAGTAGCATGTTCTGACAACTTCCTTTCTTGGCATGTCCAGATTATCTCGTGTGTTTGATACCTCTGATTAGGAGGGTATATGTTAGGAAGAATAGGAATGAGAGATGAGGATTGAAACCTTATGGCTATTAACAGTCAGAGGAGGGTAAAACAGTTACTCCTTACTCATTAAAAGAGTAATAATAGAAACCACCATTATTAATAATAACTGAATAACTGTGGAGTTATTGTGAATATATGGTAGTTATAAGACAGTTAGGTGAAAAGTGTAGGCCATTGACCAGCATGTTTTGTTGGGTCACATAGCAGATCAAAATTCTGATTTCGAAACCTAATGTACTGACTCTGGACTTAAATGATTTCAGCCTTTCTTTCATATCATCTGTTCTTTTCTAGATTTGTTGCATACTAAAATGCTGACTTGGCATGGTTGATGTCAGTTTGAGATGTCAGTCCTTCAATTTGTTGGTGTTCTTTTGCCATGCTTTGCAATGGCACGTTCCTGGTACGCCATACAGAACCAAAGGAGAAGACAGGTATGGCTTTACATTATGCTATTGGAGCATAGTGAAATATATATATATATATATATATATATATTTCACCAAAGTTTTTTACATATGAATTCTCTGAAGAGTTATTTCTACGCACTCCCTCCCCTCCCCGCATCTTGTAGGTAGAAGAAAAAAAAAAGAATTGAAGTTTAGGTTCATTGCTAAGATGTATCTTTTGCAGGGTTAAGTGATGCAGAACATAGATGATGTTTATCTTGGCCGGCTGTCACGAAAATCGAGCAGTTACAACATATAGATGCTGCATGCTTTTGTTTGTCAAACGTATTGAAGCTGTAGTATGCATAGAACATGCCATGGTGAAACGTAGGATCTTTCTAAGCAATTTTCTGCTCCTATTTCTTCCTGTGGAAAATAGGAAAGGAGTAAAGTAGCAGCAGCATGTCTCAAGTGTAGTGCACTACACACAAAAAGCTGTCAAAAGTTCTATAGTAATGGTATCAAATCTCAGGCCTTTAAATTTTTGTACATCAAACACGATGCACACCAATTTACTATTTCTCATCATGATTGGCAAAATCATGGATAAAATTTCTACACTAGCAAATATATCATCTGCGCTAAAGGATTTGTAGTAGTAGGAAAATTTATAGTTTTGCTTAGTGTATCTGTGTAAGAAGCTTTCTGTATGTTGAAATTACTATTTTCTTTCCATGATAATTATTAAGCATGATGTTACTGCTCTACTCTTTTGATGACGATGACCAATTGTATCATAGAAAGTAATACTCATCAAGAATTCTGACTATTTAATTCTTACATAAAATGAAAATATCACCCTGACTAAAATTTAGTGTAGTTATTTATTTATTTTTAAGCTTTTTTTTTTTTTTGGGGGGGGGGGGGGCGTTACGGTTTGTATAGGAATCAGATTAGACTGTTTTGCAGAGAGCGGTATAAGCAGTAGGACGAAATTTCTATATGAAAAATAAAGGTACTTTATGGCTGACCACTTTTTTATTAATAGAAATTGAAGAGAGATATTAAGAAATTTATAACAACTTATGTATTATATTTATCAATTGAATTAAATCTTATAACAACTCATGTATAATATTTAATCAATTGGAATAAATCTTCTTTTATAGCTAACTTTGTATATGCTTGTTCGATTTTCATGAGTAAATTACACGCTTCATTAAACTCATAATTGAGTCTTGCCTAATGTGATGAAATATACTTTACTTTTCAATTTTCATATTGGTGGCCATTTGCTGTCTAGTTCTTTTGGTTGGCAAAGAAACAGAGGACCACCATAATGGAAGAGAATCTCTATTGATCTTTCTTATCAGTATCATTTGACTAAGATCAAGTAGTTATCTAGAGTGGGGATGTATTTAGTAGTGAGAGGGACTTTCTCACGTGAGAGTATTAAATATCAGTATTACAGATAGAAAAAAAATTAAAACATGCAAGTCATTGAATTTTCTTTTATAGGAATTTTTTTTTTAAAATGTTAGCAAGTTATGTTAGGGGGGATTCCAACCCAAAATCTCTTAATTTCTTATCACTCTAACCCTTATACGCTCAATATGATGTAGTGGGTTTAGCTTGGTTTATATATATATATATATATATATATATATATATATATATATATGGGAGGGATCCATTTATTCTAAAAAGTCACTCTTTTAAAAATATTATTCATCTTTATCATTCATTTTCTTAAGATCTAATGGTTAAGATTAGTTACTTATTACAATTATTAAATCTTAAGAAAAT
>PYAF01005619.1:1191933-1209721 GCA_007407185.1 Glycine tomentella
AAAAAATACAGTTTTAGTTTCTCAAATTTATAATTTAGAGACAAAATAATTTTGAAAAACTCAAGTCCTTTAAATTTAGTGCTTAGGGATTAAAAACAAATTTTTACTCTAATTTGAGGAACATTTCTCTCTCTTTAATTTGGAGGCCAAAATCGAATTTATTCCAAATTTTAGGAACTAAAATTTGGATTAAGTTTAAAAAATTCTTTTCAACTTATAAATAAATTATTTTAAAGAATAAAATATTAAAATTAATTATTTTAAAAAGTTTATGCAGAGCTTAGAAAGAACTAGTTGTCGAATCTGTGCAAACCCTTATATATTTTTTAGCTTCTTATTCTTATACATTTATTTTTACACCTTCAATAACTTTACATAAAATGTTCTTTTGTCAATCTAACTATTAAATTATAATATTTTTAAATATGATTAATGTGAAATATTCTTTTAATTCAACAGTGAATTATAAGATAAAAGTATTTAATTAAAAGTTATTGAATGGTTTAAGAGTACGTGTAACTTAAATTGGTATAAGTTAATCTCTTTTCTTAAGTTTATTGTTATACAATTATCTATATAATATTATTTGATTATATGATTACATTAAAAAAATTATGAAAACTTATTAAATGTTATTTTACTAAATTGGATATTGGATTGATTCATCTTATATTCTTATTCTTATAAAATAATTTATACTTGTAAAAAAAAAAAACTGTTGATATATCAAAACCAAATTCAATTAGTATTCAATATCATAGGAGGATTAGGGAGCAAAAAGTGTGTTTCTATTCAATTAATGTTATTGTTTGTGGGTAGGTAAACATCGTTCCTACTTCTAATCATATTCATAAACATATAGCTTAACGAGTAGAAAACGGAAGGTTCATAGTTCATAGGATAGTTGAATTTTCTATTGCAATATAGTGTCGAAGATTTCTTGTCGTTTTCTACTAATTTAACTAGTAATTGGATTCTATTTTTATTTTTAAGATTCCTGGTTCGGTGCCATAATTCTCGTTGCCTTCTAATCCGTAGTGTGATGGATTAACCACCAACTACAGAATATTAAGCCCAAGCTTGGACTAATAATCAAATGAATATTATGAATCCCACCTTACCTTAAGCTTCTGTTTTTTTCTCTCGTTTTTTATATTTTTCTTCTTCTTCTCTTCCGACATGAACTAGACAGCTGATGGATCATCGATTTGAGATATATAAATAATTAAATATCTATAAATGATATCAACGGGTTAGACTTAGTAAAAAAAATAAGATTGCAAATTTGAGTG
This sequence comes from Glycine tomentella, assembly GCA_007407185.1. Lineage (NCBI taxonomy): Eukaryota > Viridiplantae > Streptophyta > Magnoliopsida > Fabales > Fabaceae > Glycine > Glycine tomentella. Next base: position 1,193,226 of record PYAF01005619.1, read on the forward strand.
AGAGATATATTCATATTTAATATTCAATATAACTTTAATAAAATTGTCTAAAAAATATATGTGGAAAACAAAAAAACAAAACTAAATTATCCACACATAATACAACTATGTGATAAAATTATAATAACTTCCCACCGAGTTTAATGGAATGGTAAATTTTTATATTTCTATAACATTATAATTATAAGAATTCAATTACAAGTATTCCCTTCTTAATTAACTTCAAAGTTTATATGTTATTCTTCAACTTTTAGAAAATGATGAACCGTTAGTGTCCATTGACAAATAGTAATATTATCTTCACATAAACTTTCTTAAAAAAAAATAAAATCATACACACACAAACTTATTATCCTTTCAAATCATTTAGTTTTGATTTGAGAGACGAATTGTTAGTTCTCAACAAAAAGGTGAAGAGTGTGTTTGGACTAAAAGTAAAAATAACTCTTCTTTTGCTTTTGAAAAAAAAAAAGAAGAAGTTCAATTACATTGAATGTAATTGGTTCCCAAACACGCACATATTAGTTGAAATTAATGCAAACTGCCCTTGACATTTAAACATCGCAAAATCAAAATGAGTTTACAATACATTTAAGATGCTTAAAATATTGCAACTTAGTGTGAAGTATTTCTCAACTTTCATCTACAATTTACATATATCGTCAACTTAGTTCTTCTTAAGCTTATTTTGTATATAATTAATCATTCTATTTTAACCAATATTCATTTAATTTTAGTACGTACTCTTTTTATCCAACTTTACTTTAGAATTTACTTTTCTTAACTAACGATCTATTCATGTTCACCTGGTGAAATAGAATTCATGATGAGGCCAACCCATTAATTTGATTCATATATAATTTACACAAGTTTCATTTAATCTGATTAGGAATAAATGTAACAAATTATTCTCTCAGCACCCTTAATTTTTGTGTCTTTTACTCCCTCCATTCCAAAATCTAAATTGTTTAAAGTTATTGCATATAGGTATTAAAAAAATAATTAATTTATTGAATTTCATAAAAAAAATATCAGTGATTTTCTTAATATACCCTTTTATCTCATTAAATATTTCATATGTTTCAAAATATAAGTCATTTTAGACAAAAAAAAAATCTAAAACATAATTCATTTTACCAAACTAATATTACATTTTTTTTTATATAAAAAAAATATCCTTAATCAATACTTGATTCATTAATATAACATTCTTTTTTAATTCTCGTCAACTTTTTTCCTAAGCCATTAGTATTTACTCATACATTTATATCATTGATTAATTCCAAAAATCACTTATTTTTTCACAACTAATACCTGATACAATTAATTAGATAAAGTGAAAAGGTCTTAGTCCATCAAGTTTATATTGGAACTTGTTATTATTAATGAAAAAATTGTGCAATGGGAGTAAATGAGTAGGAGTATTACTCCCTTTGTTTCAAAATATAGGTCGTTTAAAGTTGTTACACAAATATTGAGAAAAATAATTAATTTGTTAAGTTTCATAAAAAATATCAGTAATTGTTCTAATAGATTTTTTTTATCTCTAATTAAATCGTTCTCCTACTCATTTACTCCCACTATAAAAATTATCATTAACAATAATAAATTCTTATACAAATTTGATGGACTAAGACTTTTTCACTTCACCTAATTAATTAAAAAGTATTCATTATATTGGATATTATTTGTGAAAAAATAAGTGATTTTTAGAATTAATTAATAATATAAATGCATGAGTAAATACCATTAACTTAGGAAAAAGAATTCACTAGAATTTAAAAGGCTTTTATATTAAGGCATGAAGTCATGATTAAGGTTAGTTTTACAATAAAAAAAATAATATAGTATTGATTTTGTAAAATGACTTTTATTTTGGAATATTTTCCCCCCTCTAAAATGATTTATATTTTAGAACGGAACAAGTATATTATAATTAACTTTATTCAATACAAATAAAAATTTGATGCAACGTCTAAAATGTTTATAATATTATTTTAATTAAAATTTGATTTATACTTTAATAACCTGAAAAACAAATGTCAACATTTTAATATCAAAATTTAATTTTAAGGTGAAAGTCCATTTTAATTTTAAAATAGTGCCAAAATCATCAAATAAAATGTAAATAAGTTTTGTCTGGATAACAAAACTTAGATGTGGTGCTTTTAGTACTTTTAATGTTATTCTCTAGTAAGTATTATAATTTAACCTCAATAATTTACACAACAAAGGTTGACATTATATTAAAAATTAACAATAGATATTGAAGTAAAATTTCAGTTTTGATTAAAATATACCTAAGATACTACTACACTTATATTGTAGAAAAAAATACTACAACTATAATCAACTTGAACAAAACTTAAGTGTATATGTTTTTGTATTAATCTCTAATAAAAATTAGAGTTTTTCCTTATAAATTCCGTTAAATAAAAGCCAATAGTAAACGTCAATGCTAGTTATTAGGAGGAAATTTCAATTTTAATAAAGAATAATATAAAAAAAATGTTAGAGTTACAACTAAGTTTTCTCCAACATAGGCAATAACTTGGTAAAATGTCTGTTTTTAATTTTGTTGCTTAATCAAAATTTGACTTTTACTTGGTAACCCTCACAATAAATATCACTATATCAGCGTAGCAAACTTTTATGAGCACCCTTCTTAATTAATAGTATTCGGATTTGTTTGTGTCTGCCTATTAGTTAATCCATTTCATATAATAAATAATATGATGGAGTGAAATAAACATAAAAAAATATTTCGTATAGAAAAACATATAAATATTATTATTTAAAATATTACTACGTATGAATAACACAAATATATATAAAATTATTCTCAAAATCACTGTATAATACAAAAATATGTACTTATATCATATTGGTATCATATTTCATATACAGCACACAATAGTCGCTGATGACTCACTCAGCCAATATATGGAAATCAAAAAGTCATAAAAGGAATGGAAATTCAAAAAGGAAATGGAATTTTCTAGGACATAGGCTCGTACTTGTAGGCTTAGTTAGAATAATCGAATCGAGTTTGAAATTTTAACGATGCTGAACTAGCCAATAACTCAGTAGAGAGATTCACCACTGTACCTCTCGTTAATCTCACCTCAGTTTTAAACTTTTAATTGTTGAGATTTTAAATTTAAACCTAACGTATCATGAGAATTAATTTCAAGTTATTTCAATTTAATTAGATATTGTGTATGTTTTTAAAATGTATACATTTTATAATTTTTATATTAATGATGAGACTTTTAATTTAATAAATAATATTTTTATAATATATTATTATATTTATAAACTATTTATCTTAAAGTATGTATTGTAAGATATATTATATATTTTTTCTTTTATATTTTTAATTCTAAAATATAGTTATACATAATATTAATATATTATGTTAATAATTTAAGTTTAACTCACGTATATTGTCAGATTAAGATCAAATTTAAATAAATTATCTTATCAAACTTTTAGCTCAAATAAAAAACAAAGATAATTTTTTTCTTTTTTTATTCTAATCCGTCCATAATTGTTCCTATAAAAAGTTGAATTCCATAATTTGATAATCTTTTGAACCATGAATTGGTGAAACAAGTATAATTACTAGAAATATTTTTTTCCTTTCTGACAAACAATTGTTAATCAATGACGGATTTTGGAATTGTTGAACAAATTCTCTCCCGTGGTTAATATAGAATGTCAGATAAACAAAAAAAAAAACGAATAAAGAAATTAAATATATTTACCAAGTCATTGAATTAATACTTCATTAATATATTCTATTAACATTAGAAGCCAACAGTTTCATCTTTTTCAAAAGACTTATCCGCTCAACCTTTTGATTTGAATAATAACTAAGGTGCTTGGTTAAGCTAAACCCACTACTAACAATCATAAATTAACAAAGCACGACACAAAAACAAAAGAAGACAATTATGCAACTTTTTTGTTATTATATTAATAATATAAAATATTTATTGATATTGATGTTGATTAATCTTTCTTTTGATGAAATTCTTTTATGTCAGTTACATATTTTTTCATTTTAAGAGATCAATTTGAATATCATACGAATTAACAATTTGTTGTCTCTTGATACACTTAAAATAAAAAATATATACTTTCAGCGATTTAATTTTTTAAGTTTATTTTTTGTGTGTTTTTTTAAAAGAAAAAAAAAACTATGAACCGAAGAAGAAGAAAGAGTGGACAAACAGAGAAGTAAGTCATAGATGAAAAAAAAAAAAAAGGAGAATAAGAAAAGCGCGTGGGTCCCACAGGAATGCGAGGGTCCGCAAAGGATGACGAAAATGGTTTGATCGTGGACTTTTGAGACGCACGGTCGTAGAAACATGAAGTCTCCAGTGGGGCCCACCATCCCAGATAACATCTCGCGACATTCGAGAAAGTTGTTAGCACGCCAAACGTTCTGGTGGGGACACGTGGAAACCGGACGCGCGTGCTGGCACTGAGGAGGAGGAGCGCGTGAAGAAGGTGGGGTCACGGATTAGGTTAATTCTAGAGAGAAAAAAATGCCAAAAATATAAAAAGAGAAGAAGGGTGGGACCGGGTGTCGGAAATAGCGTACCCGATGCTGAAAAACTGTTCTGACATGACACCCCACCGGTTTCCCGCCAAAACAGATTAAGCTCTTTTTAATTACTCATGATGCTGATACTCATGCTTTTTGCTTAACACAAACACAGGGAAAAGATAATTATAATTGTGTATAAAATTTTAAAATTTAACTCTTATCTTAATACTAACACCGATTATTGAAAAAATGATTTAGTTTATTTTCTTAAAATAAGTATTTTTTTAAAATAAAATAAACAATTTTGTGATTTTGTGGTATGTTTGTTTAAATTTTTTAATTTAAAATAAACATTTTTTTTTCATAAGAAGCACATCTTACATTTTTTTTATAAAAAAATACTTATATAAAAATATTTTTTAAAATTATTTTAAAATTTAAACAAACTGATCCAGTAACATTATAGGTAATTAAAGTACTTATGTGAAGCTTTGTACCAAAAAAGTATTTATGGAAAGTTACCAAACTATTATATCAACTAACATAGTATCGTTTTAATTTGATCCATGTTCTCAAATTTAGATTTTAAATCTATAATTAAATTAAATTTTTGGATAATTTTTTGTTGTTGTTTATTAAAATAAGCTCACTCAGCTCATGCACGATTGTTTCTCATTAAGAAAAACTTGTGGTTTAGCATAAAAAAGTATTATATATAAACCTTGTCTTAATAAATAATTAAAAAATAATAAACAATATTTATTATAAATTAGAATAAAAGTTTAATTATTATATTTTTTAAATGAGATCCTTCTCATTTTTGTTATTTAATTAACTAATTTCAGTTTACTGAGTTATAGTTGAACGGTTGAAGTGAATCACATGTTAAAATGAAGTGTTTTCTTCCATTCCTTGAAACATTTATATAGAAAGTGAAAAATAGATCCGAATATGAAGTGGTTGGAATATTTGGCTTGATTACGATTGACCTTTTTTTTAAAAAAAAAAATCTCCTATAAAATAACTATAAGATATAAATTAAAAAATGGTGACTACTTATTAATCTAAAATCTAAAAATATATAAAAACTCATTCTTACAAATTGATGACGAAAGTAATTTTTGATAAAATTCTTCACAATAAAAAAAGAGTTTCGGATATGATTATGCATTCTTAAATGCATGAGCTATAATATTAGTCATTAATATTAATAAGCAACCTATAACCTATTATTCTTGTTAGAGATCCCACATTGTGAATATAAGTAAGATGCTATCCTCATTTTATAAGTGATTTTTATAGGGTGTAGTTAGGTTTATAACCTATATATATTTTAAGTATATGTTTGGATAAGTGTTCATAAAATTTATTTTTAAAAAATGATTTAGTTACAATTAAATTTGAAGTGATGTGATTTATATTTGAATATTTTTATTACAAAATCAAGTTAGAAGTAAAATTCAGTATACATTTTTTTATTTGATGCAAAAGTTACTCAAAGTTATTTTGATTCGAAATCAATTTTGAAATCTTTTACAACATGAAATCAGACCTGTAAAATTTGACCTATAATCAATTTTCTAAAGTCAAACCAAACATACACTAAGATGATATCATAGTATATTTAGCAATTATTTGTTGGATTTATTGTGTCACCCATTATCAAACCATTCGTAAATGTTCAACAAATTTCACGTTCGAGATGTTTAGTCATCAATATGAGAACTTTGTGTTGGAGATTAAGTATTGACTAACAATAAATCCAAAATAATGTATATAGGTGAAAAACAATTCTTATTTTAAAAATAGATTTTGTAAGGTTGAATTAGATCATAATCGACACTTAGACTATTTTTTTTTATAAAAAAAAAGTGGATGACTTTTGTGGATTGGTTCAGCTTTGAAAAATGGTCACTGAATTTGGGGTTTTCCTTATTTCTGAAACTGACTTGGCAGAAGCAGGTACCTTATTTTTAGTTAGACTTAGATTTTACTTGTGCAAGCTAAATTTGAACACGAGGGGTCATAGTCCCATCCGTAAGCAACAACAGTACCTTGTATTAAGGGTCTCCCCAACAACACACACATCTACAAAACATGATATGGGACTTGAAATGCTCCATGGTCTCATCTCTCATGGACAATTTAAAAGGAATATTATTAATGTTGTTGTTGTTAAACAATGATTTGATTATTGTTAGAAACAAAATCAAGTTAGGAGTTGACTTTATATTCAGTTAAAATATATAGATTTTTTTGAACAAAAAATATAGATTTAAATTTAAATATTAGATATATTAAGTGCTAAGGTTTAAAATGGAAGCTAAAGAACATTATGGAATATATTTTAAAATAAGTTATGTTAATATAAGATTTATATTATATTAAATAAAAATTTAAATACAAGTTAAAAAATTTACTCTCTTTGATCCTATTTATAAGATCCAAATTAAAAGTGTTTTTATAAGATTCAATCTATGATATTTTTTGTATTAGTTATTTTTACTAATTAAAAGAGAGGTTATAATGATAAACAATTTGAAGAGAGATTGGAGTATTAATGATATTTGTAGTTTTTTAAAAAATTAAGAAAAAATTATAATTTATAATTACTAACTAAATTAATCACTTTTAGTAAAAAAAGAAAAATTTAAATAATCACTTTCCTTAGAATGACGAATTGGGTAATTAAGTTTTATAAATAGGAGAGAAAGTATAAATTACGATTAAACTATTTTTTAAAATATCATGGGTTAAAATAAATACAACAACAACTCACATTATAATCTTAATTAACCTGACTCATACAGAAGATCGACTTAAATTTAAGACCAAATTCTAATTCAATTATCTTCATTCTTCAAGCTAAGATAACTCAATAGATATGACAGACATGATCTTCAGTACATGTATGCTTCTCTTACATGACATTGGTTGGTAGTGTGCGCTTTTTGAGACATTATTGTTACCATAGACTTTAATTCTCCTTAGCACAAATAAAAGTATTTTCAAAAAATAATTTGGTTTCTATTTTTGATGGGTTGAGTTCTCTTTTAAAGCAAATGTGAAAGTTTTAATGATAAGATATTTATGGAAAATATTTTAGGTATATTCTTAATTCTGTAATCATAATTTAGGATATTTTGTAAAATATTTTTGAAAAAGATTATATTTATGTAAAGATAATAATTTTTTTTATATACGTTAGTAAATTAATAATTTATTCCGTCAAAAATAATATTAATAATTTATAATCAATTTTTAAAGTATTACCTTTTAAAAATAATTTATAATATTATATGAAGTTAAATTAAGTCATCATAATCTAAACTGACATAAAATTCAGCCAAAAAAAAAAAACCTAAACTGACATAAAAAGAAAAAAACACAAGATCTAAATTTCAAGCATGAAACTCGACCCAATTATAGTAGTGAATTATGCCCTAAAGTCCTTAGAAAAAAAATACAATCTCATTTAATATTTGTCTATATGTCGAGTGAAGTACCTTTTACAAAAAAACACAGCTGGTGAGGGGGAAAAAAAAGAATTCTACTTGATTTTCTTATGTGAGTTAAGAATTGCGATGAATAGTTGTGTCAAAGGGATGTGAATGTGTGATACATATATTATGTCGGGTTTTACATGCTTTATTCATATGTGGTTAATGGTGTGTCTTTTATGATACTTAATACTCTTTCAGTCTTTCCGTTTCCGTTTTCAAAGAATATGTTTTCAGTTTTATTTATACATTTTTATAAAATTATTTTTAGGTTGTTTTATATTAATTATTTTTTTTACTCAAATACTCTTTATTATATAATAAATGCTATATATTTAAAAGATAAATATATTATCTCTCTTATAAGGATTAGATAACAAGACTAACATATATTAATTAATTAGGTGTAAAAACAATAAGTGAAAAGAAATAGATTATGAGTCCTAATAAAATTAAGGGAAATTTTGATAAAAAATATATCAAACAAGTTTAATTTTTTTGATTATATTAATCAACTTTTTAAAGGGTGTAAATTAGTTAAAAAAGTCTTATATATTTTAGGGATGGAGGGAATAATATTATTGCTATTGGAGATTTTTTTAGAGGATTGTTATTAGAGGTCTTGACTTTTTTTAGCTTGAATATTTTTTTTTAAAAAAATTGAATTAGTGTTTCTTTTAAAAGCAGAAGTGAAAGGTTGAATAATTAGTTTTGCGTGGAAAAATTAGTATTTGCCTCATTCTTAATATTTTTACATAATTTATAAAATTTAATAGACATACACCTATACTGTAATATTCTTATATTATCATCTAATAATAATTTATTATTAATATAACTTTTAAAATAATTATTATAAAAATTAATAAATTTATTATATATGACAAATTATAATTGCATAATGGTATTTTACAAATGTAAATGTACCATTTCCCCCTCTAATTTAAATACTTTAAATGCCACTACTATAAAACAATTTTAACTTTCACAAATTGCTTAACTACAAAATAATACCGTTTTTTAAAGCAAAAAACTATTAGAAACTTGGCCCACCTTACAATTTTTTTTCTTTTTCTTTTTAAATGTTATTACTATAACAGTATTTTATAAATGAACACTCGTGGTTATGTCACAAAATTTTGTCTTCTCGGGAAAGATAGGGATTCCTGACGTAGACAAATTAAATTAAATTTCCAGAAAAACTGTTTTATTAATTAACAGAGACACCTATTTTCAGCACTAAGACAGATTTAATAAAAACATGTTGCTAGTTTGAAAAATAATTAGTTTCGCTCATCGTCTGTTGTCTTATTAAAAGAAAAGAAAAGAAATATCACAACTAATTATATTTTAAAATTATTATTAAACATTTTACATATACAAATTCATAAACAATTCGCCAGTTTTTACATTTATCATTAATCACTAACCGTTTCTCGATAGTACTAGTAGTATTAAGCACAGTTTATTATATTTATAATTTTATATACAAAATTTATACAAAAAGATTATAGTGGAAAAGAAAAGAAGAAGAAAAAAAAAACTGCAAAAACCAAAATGTTGTCTTGGTTGGATATTAGCTGTCAAGTATATTAATGACAATACACATTTAAAAAATCTTACGTAAGAAATTATTGTATTATATTCATTTTCTAGCTTTATAAAATCACATTGACATTAACCTGCTCCTCCTTCCCCTTCTTCTTCCTTCTTTCTCCACAAGAAGCCACGCACACCTGTTTCTTTCTCTGCTCCACACTTTTTCTTCCTCCATTATTGAGCTTCCACTAGGTTTTTTTTTTTTTTTCCTTTCTTTCTTCCAAGGACTTAATTGTTCGTCACTTCATTTATTGTCCCATATGTGCTTGTTGTAACACTGCATGCTACTTTTTTTTTTTTTTTTTTTTTAATAAAGTTTTTGAATTTTCTTACTCCAAAGTATTAAAATGAAATCTATTCACAGGCACTGCTTAAAGTCTCAAGCTTTACAACGTTTGGAAGATACCCACCAAGCCATTTTTTGCAGCCATCACTTACTTGCCCAAGGAGAGAGGGTTTTCTTTTGGTTTCAACCATTTTCTGCTTTTAGCTTCAAAAGGGACATCATAGATGATAGCCAGCTCCTTCTGCAATGCTGATTCTATGTTTTCAGTAAGTTTTTTTTAACCAAAGTTTAGTACCATTTGTCTATTTTGGTCTTTCAAGTGTTATCTTGTGTTCACACTTTTCATGGAGGCTATTACTGAATGGACTTTCTCATTGTTGTTCTTGTGCTTGGATGGTGTCATGGAAAATTTTGAGAATTTGTGTTCAAAATTGTTGTTTAAACTTTCTGATCCTCATCCTTGCACTCCAATTCCTAGAGAATTATGATCAGAATTGTTCTTATTCTAATTCTAAGTACATGTGTAATAAATGAGTGGTTGAGCTTATTACTTTATTTAAGATTTATGATTTTGCAAAACCCAAGTCCAAAACCAAACCGTGTGATTCTCTCTCTGGATTAATCAATCATTGTCTTTTTGTGTAAATTAATTAATTACTCCTGTTTCCTTATGCATATTGTCAATTAAGATATCCTTTAACATTAAACAAAGGTAGTTGGGGCGATTTTGTACGCAAGTTAGATTCGTTCATGCAAGGTCCTATGTGTGTGTATACATAGTAATATGTTTTTCTTTTGTCAAAAATCAAATGGTGGGCCCACCACACAATTGAGGTTCTTGACATTTGACAATATCACAAAGTTAGAAATTAATTAATAATTTAGTGAAACTAAATTACCAAAAAACAACAGAAATTAGTAATTAAACAATAATTTTGGTATGGTAACTAAAAGAATGACAATCTTGACTATTCTTAGATTAAGATATTTGGACTATTGGTAAAGTGTGATTGGTTGTAAACCGTTAAATATGCGATCAATGTTTGTAACAGTGATTAGTGATGACCCTTTGGCTTATTGGAAGGAGCTTTTGTGCCTTATGCGGTTTGAATATGATTATACATGGATGGATGGTTCATTATTTCTTGGCAATTGTTTTCCATGGAGTGTAGTAGCATCATGTCTATGGGGCCACTTTTTTTTTATTTTATTTTAAATTTTCGATTGTGGTGTAGCTGTTACCAGTTTGTATATCTGAGATTATTTAATATTTTTAATAAATGGTTCTTTTTTTTACGGGGGAGGGTAACGATGATGATGACATCGTTTGTTTGGCTTTCATTTGATAAATTGTAAATTGTCAGCATTATTATTATTCTGACTAAGCATCGCATGTTGTTATGTGTTTATGATATACTATATTATTAATAATGTGAAAATAATCTTATAACTAGTTATATTATTATTATTTTTTGCATGCCAAGTCCAATACATATGTATGGATTGAAATCATTCGTTGTAATTTTTTGTCTCTCTAATTAAAAAATGACTCGTGCTTAAACAAATTTTTTCTTTCTTTTCAAAGGTCTCTCTCCTGCTTTTTAATTACTATTTTTTTTTTGTTCAGGTGTTATTTTTTAGTGCTTTTTTGTGTTTTAAATGCTGCACTCAAGGCAGGACCCTAGTGCAAAAGCAAACACTACCATAACTTCCCCCTTCATTGGAGGTGTTTGTATTTTGATAAACTTTGATCAAATTAAGGCATTGGTTTGACTTTTGTGTTTTGTCCTTTTTTATCTAGTGATAATATTATTTTCCATACTTTTCAACTTTTTTTTTGTGGGTGACAAGGTTTTAAATTGTTATCACGATCTTGGACAAAATTTTGTCACAATTTTTGGCATTGTGAGCAAATGTAACTGATGTGGCCACAATTGTGGTCGCGATATGGTCATAGACTCATAGTGAACCTGAAATCCTTATGTTTTAGCTGAAATTGCAACCATGGACCGTTTTTTAAAACCATGTGAGGGTGATGATGGAAGATGTATTCAAAGAATTGTGTGTGCTCACTCATTAGATTTCCCCACCCTTTGATCCCCTCAGGAAGGATGACAATCATACTGAACTATAGGCCAAGAAAAAAAATTCAAAGCTGTAGACTGTAACTATGTAGCCAGTGGGGCCAACTCACATTGACTCCAATTTGCATTCAATATACTTCCTCAATTTGTGGATTTTGACTTCTCCAAAGTTCTACCGAACATATTTCAAACTTGTAACTGAAAAATTATATCTAGCTAGTTCAGTTAAATCAGTGGATTGCCATCACGACTTTATTATGGGGGGTTAACCATTTGGTAACAAGTGAGTTTCTACTGTGTGTGTTGCATATGCACTATGATTGTGTGTTTTACAACTATGAACAAAATAAATTCTCACCTTTTTAACTGATTTAGATTATTTGGTACTTGCTACTCTAGTGATAGTTTCTTTTATAATCTGTATTCCTTTTCTTCATCATTCTCATACAAGATTTTTTTTTTCTTTGTTGATGCCTCCAGAGAGAAGAGGGGATAGATGTTAGAAAGATGATGGAACATAAAAGGAGTCCCTGCTCCGTTGACCAAAGCAGTTATACTTCTATTGCATCTAAAAGGCAAAAGGCTGATTTATCGATCAGCACTAAGGTTTCTTTTTTCTTTTTCTTTCAGTGTTCACTCATATTTTATAGACATCCAAGCTTTACTATTTGAAATTTTTTCTTGAGAAACATGATATGGTGCCTCTTCTTTGTTTAACTTCTCTGGTTCATAGTACATAAATCTATAAATTGACTCATTATATTGGTGTTTCATATCATGGATTGCATATGATTATTTTCAATTTGTTCTATGTAATTAATTATAAACTAAGTTCAGGTTGAGATCAATGTCTAATTTAATGCTAAGCCTATTCAGGCTGAGATCAATGTCTACTCCCAATGTACTTTGATATTTCATTCTCTATTAAAGGCAATACTTTCTTCAACAAAACCTGTTTTGTGGAATTCTCCGTGATGCTCAAAATTTTGATATCTGATTTTCTTCATTGCAGGCAAATTTTCTTTTTAGTATTATTTATTTTTATAAAATTTCAATGTTTCTGTGAATAGGAGAGGAAGGAAAAGATTGGCGAACGAATTGTTGCTCTTCAGCAGCTTGTTTCACCATATGGAAAGGTATACAACAACTCGTTCCTTACACATTGTATTGTTTATCAACTTACAAATACTTGTTTTATATCCATGGAGATTACTGCAACTTAATCTCAGCCTATTGTATAAAGCTTCATCGATTATCTTGTGCAAGATAAATCAGATACTTGTCATGCTTATTTGACTTGAATAACAAAAATTTAATAAGTGCTTATTTCAGTTATATGATTGGTTACCTGTTATTGTTTTCAATCGAATGAATTCTTCTAAGTTTCTGTGAGTCTAAAGATTCTCTACTTCTCACTGCAGACAGATACATCATCTGTTCTAAAGGAGGCAATGGAATACATAGGATTCCTTCATAAACAAGTTAAGGTTTGGCCATTCTTGCTACAGTATGCTAAAATTATCATCACAGTTCATTTTCTAGTAATTTGGTTTCATATACCTCGAGCATGTGTACTTGGACCTAAATTATGTTATGGTTTCTAGTCCTGATGTAAATTTTGTAATAACTAATAACATACTTGAATAATATATTCCTATCAAGGCATGAAATAAGACATTTCATTTTCATTAAATTTGTTTTTCCATTTTCTGGTTTCTTTTATTCTCCTTGGTCATTCCTGCCCAACTGAAAAATTTAATGTGGTAGAATGGCAGTATAATAGGACTGGATGAAGTAAAAAGAAAATTGTCATGAAGTGGAAATGCACATTACTTCATCAATGACTAGGTTTTTCATATTACTTCATATGCTGAAAAATACATGCATATGCATGTAGAAAGACATTGCAGATTCCAAATTATGTTTAGTGAGACTTTGATCTTATGCATATCTTTTTTCTTCCTGTTTTAACAGCTGCTTAGTGCTCCATACCTTGAAAGTTCTCCAGCAGCCAAGATGCAGGTGAACATAACATGAACACTACCACCCTTGACCTTAAACCATTCTTATTGTTGATTCATATGCTTTAAAGTGGTCACATACATCAAATTTGACAAATCAATTCCTCCTATCCTCCCTTAAGTTTCATATAATATTCCATCTGTTCCATTATAATTGTTATCCTAGGTTGTTTTACACAGACAAAAAAAAAATATTTAATAAATGGATGAAAAAGAATAACTATTTTACAAAATTAACTTTATCATCAGTAATTCATTTTTTGTTTTTGTTCTCCATCATCAATATTACAAGAGATATAAGTGAAAAAAAAGTAATTAATGATACATTAAAAAACTCAAATGACAATTTATTTTGGGACTTATTTTTTCTTTTTATATGACAACTATTATGGGACAAAGGGAGTGTGTTGCATGGCTTTTCTACAACATGAATGAACTTACAAAATTTAGTTGACTAATGCTATTTCTGGTGTTGAATTGTTGCTACTTCAGGGTATGGAGCCATGCAGCCTGAGGAGTATAGGCTTATGTCTTGTTCCTGTGTCAGTTACTATTGGAGTTGCTGAGAGCAATGGTGCAGATATCTGGGCCCCCATTAAGACTACTACTACTCCTAAATTTGAGAAGGATGTCTCCCAATTTCATTGACAAATTTTCTCATCTTTGCAGCCTAAAGGTTGCTAAAGTTGCTAAACTAGCATGAAAATTATTATTATCATACATCTAGATGGAATCATAGTAGCTATATATATAATAGTTAAAGTATTAAAAAAAAAACTCTAGTCAAAAAGCTGTCCCGCACCTCTAAGATTTTAAACGGGTGATGGGGGTAAGCTTCCAATTAGCCATATGTGCCCTTAATTAATTAATTCCATGTGCTGATTATTAAGTGTATATTTGAAAAATTCTAGTTGTATAATGATTCCATGAACTGATTAGCTTAATCAAAGTCGTTTCAAGAATTTGATGAAAGTACAAATGTCAATATTTCACTGTACTAATTTACACATCGGATTATATTTCATCAATGTGCCTTTGAACCGGCATTTATCAATGCTGCTTGGTGTCTCTATGATGTCGCCCAGATAACTAGCTCCATCGTTGCAGAATTTTCACTTGAATATAGTTTCTCTTTGAAGCGTGAAACTAGGGGGATAAAACATGATCAAATGATACTAAGTATTAAACCTAGTAAAATGGCACTGATAAAAATTAAATTTATTTGTTTAACCATTGAATGCATATTATATTTTCATAATTATTACATATGCCATATCATAATCAAGAAGTTTTTAAATGTTAATGAATAGTGAAAAATCATTATATTTAAAATATGAAACTTTATAGAATTAATTTAACTTTCAACATAAACTTTTTATAAAAGTTAGTAAGGGTGGTAAAGGTTGCATTAGATTTAACTTTCAACATAAACTTTTATAAGTGTTGCTTGAACTCTATTTTTTTAGGAGTTAATAAAGGTATTAAATTTGATACTTTGTATCATCGATGTTAAAGTGCGAATTTGATTTGAGAGGTTAAACTAAGTTATATAATAAAAACTGTCTGTACCAACATGCTGTTAGTTTTTTTTTTCCTCCGAATGAGGAATGACATTTCGATTATTTCTGCTTGATTGATGGCCACTTTTTAGTTATTTTTTTTTAGCACTTTTCCTTTAATATTGGTTGCTTCTCTAGTTTATTATTGATAAAATATACAAAACTAGTTAGGACAATGTCCTTTTTGACAGTAAAATAAAAAAAAGCTTGAGATTGAAACCTCACCTTCACTTTTCACGAAGTCCAGTGGCCCATAGCCTCCACCATGAGGTCTTAGGTTCGGGATGCGCTACATACACCAGGCAAATTTCTAATACATCATTTGTGAACAATGTATTTTCAAAACTACCTTTCACTTTTTTGCAGCTTTTATACACAGATCCGTATGATTCACACTTACGGATTGACGAATTTGTAAAAATCTTATGGATTGACAAATCCGTAAGCCCAATTCGTAAGTTTTTTTTTTTGTAAGTTAAAATATATTTTAGAAAATAAATAATGGTGCATGCAAGTATCGAACTTATGACCTTTAAGTTATTAACATGATACTTTAACCAACTGAGCTAATAAACCAATTATATTAAAAATTGATTAATATTGATATATATATATATATATCACCAAATTTATTTAATTTAAAATAATTTATTATGTTAAAAATATATGTGTATTAAATATACATTAAAAAATTTAGTGTTATATGTATCAACATTAATTATTTTTTAACATAATTGAGCTATTAATTTATAGTTTAATTTTTTATTTTTTATTTTAAAATAATTTATTATTTGTAAATTATATGTTAAATTTATTTCATATGTTAAATTTAACATATCTGATAATTTACATATGAAATAAATTACATATAATTTACATATCATATGTTAAA
>PYAF01005619.1:1221095-1240257 GCA_007407185.1 Glycine tomentella
TCAATCGAAAAGTTGTTATTTTCAAATGCAAACGATTCACCTCCATTGTGTTCATCCATATTAGTTTCTTCAGCCATCATACTATCATACACCCAACTATCGTTGTCCATCTTACTAAACAAATACAACGAAAATCATCATTAACAAACTATATGCATAATAATAATATACAAAACTTCAATTAACCTTCTAATTCAATAACAATACATTAAGTCATTCTACACCCTAAATACATAAAATAAAGTTTCCTACATTTTAAACCATAATAAACAACAAAATGTCATAAATATTTCAAAATATCCAGTGTCAGAAGGCCATACGGATTGGCAATCCGTATGAATCATACGGATTGGCAATCCGTATGAATCATACGGATTGGCAATCCGTATGAATCATACGGATTGACAATCCGTATGGCCATCAATCCGACAGTCAGAAGTTGCAGACCTTACCTCCGACGGTGAAACGGCCAACGCAACCTCCACCAACACTAACCACGGCCTCCACAAGCAGCTCAACAATGGAAGACGAGCAACACCCAACAAGCACGAGCAGCAGAACCACCAGGAAAAAAAAGCAGAATGAGAAAAAGAAGATTCGGCTGGTGTATGTTAAAAATGAAAGAGGGCATTATGGTCATTTAAAAAAATTGCTGGGTGTATGGGAAAAGTGAATGGTGTGAGAAGTTAACCCCTCCTTCTTTCTTCTTTCTTTTTCTTTTGTCGGGCCAACCAATACACCCCTGCTTTCATCTTCTCACCACGCACGTTTTCTATTTTTCTTATTTCCAGTTTCCACCGAAACACCACATGGAGCAGTACTTTGTATATTGAAGTGTTGAACGAAAAAGCACAGAGCATGGTCACGTCCAGGGAGGACGTGACGTGATTAATCACGTCCGGAAACAATGCGACTCGACCTGGATCACATATATAATGGACGTGTTTGAACATGCTTTCGTATGACGCATTTAACTGCTATATATCTGTAATTAGTTTTCAAATTGCTACAATTTTGTAATTTTTTTTTTAAATTGCAATTAATTAATTTTTTTGCCCGACAAAGTTCTTTTTACGCGCACTTTTCATCCTCTCTCTACGTACATTTTTTTCTAAAATTATAGCTGCAATTAACCCTAACAAATACTCATCTCACAACATACATTCCTAAATCAGCTAGATTCAATTGTATCTCACATTCATCCCCTTTGAACCAAACACCCCCTAAGTGAAGTGATTGTATCGTATTCGTTTGCTGATCAACTACTAATTGAAATGTTTAAAATCATTTAGAAAAGATTTTATGATCCTCTCAGCATCAACATTACAAGGATTATGTTGCAAACTTCAACTAACATTCAGGGTATGCACTTGCACTATAATGACAATAGAAATTAAATCTAAACCTCTCAAAAGGAATCCTCCAATACCTAGGAATGAAACCCCCAGTTCGCTATTAAATTTGCTTCAACCTAGTTTTTAATGTTATTCAGTTGCGGCATCTTTCATCAGGTAACAGCCATATGCTGCAAGTAACAGCTGAAGAATAATTCTTCATCTATGTTCTGATCTCTAAAATTTTGATGTCCCAACATGAATTACATTCACTTCAGAAGGCTATTTCCCAATCCACATGCAAATGCTATAACTAGAAATCTACAATTTGTTCAAAAGTGGTCAATATGGTTGGTCAGGTGTCCACCAATTTAACAAAATATGAATTTGACGCTCTCGGAAACATTAATTAATTGACAAAAATAACATGACAGTTAATTATTATTTTTAAAAACAAATTACATTATCTATTCCTGCATTGTCACTGATAAACACTGAAACATGCTTGTCTCCAACTACAAGACTGTAGTTTATACATCATCTTACAGCTGCCATAAAATCTGGAAAAAGGAAAATGTATTGAAATCAATTGTCAAAACCCAGAATTATCTAAACTGACCAAATTATGATGATTTTATGTTATTAAAGGTCACTTGTAACCCAGGGCAATTTTAATTCTCTTGTCTAAGCTACACTGTATATACTCCCACTCTTTTCTGTTAAATGGGAACGAGTCCAGAGCATGCCAGAGAATGGGTTAAAGATTCTCAATCAGACGCCAGAGGCTTCACCTTCTCTCTCAGGAACTGTAGTATATGCTCACGTTTCCAATTATCAATTCTGCAACAGAAAAAAAGGGAAAAAGAAAAAAGAGAGATAAAAACAGGTTAAAACTTTTTTTCATTCAAGAGAAGAAAAAATAAATATAATTTTTTTTTAACTCCTACAGTACACCACATTTATAATTTTCACTAGTGCTTTTATGTAAAGAGAATGCAGCTGCATTATAGCTTTTTAAATCACATTAAAAAATGGTTTTGAAGTCATTGTGGCTATTCTTGTTAATGCTTTAGTTTCATTGGAATCCACGTAGCCATAAACCAAAAGTTCAATGTTATTTCTTTTGGTAGATAATTCAAATATTAATTTACTATATTCTTTCACTTCAATGGAGAGATAAATTCCCTTATATGCTACACACACATCCACAAGCATAGTGTTACTCATCAATTCCATAATGAGTATGTTTTACCCTATGTTATGTTGTTTTGTGCTTCTAATAGAAATACTGTCCTTAGAGGTATTGGGGGGTCAAAGAAAAATAGAGGTGAAAACATTAAGAATGATTTAGAGATCAATTGTTTTTTTATAGACAATATTCACAATAGAACATTATGACATTATTATGTAGCTGACTCCACCTAGTGAGAAAAAAAACTTGGTTGTTGTTGTATTATCTTTTTGATAACAACTACAACACATTTTTGAAAAATCAAGAATGAAATCAATGACTTAATATCAATTAGAAAACAAAACCAAGGATGAACTCCAATAACAAGATGCTGGCAAGGTACTCATTTGCCGATAATAGAATAAGTCTCACCTGATTGTTTCCTTTTGCTGACCCGCATCATCCAGCATAATTAGCTTTGGTGGAGAGTTAAAAACATATTGAACTTTTACTGATGGAAATTGATCTTTTTCATCTTCAATAAAGCCAACAACTTCAGGATAGAAAACAAGTTTCCTCATGCAGACTTCCAGCAAAGCTCCAGAGTACGTAATCTAAAAGTTAAAAAGAATTAATGATGTTGCCTTCCTTTCATCTTTTCTCTGTCTGTGTGTTGGTGAGAGGGGATATGTGGTGGAATGTTGAAATGTCATAAAAAAAACAAATGCAGTTGCAGCAAAGACACTCTCATGAAGCATCCTGGTTTTTTACAACTTAAGACCCCAATATCAGGCAACTTAGACAAATATTAAGATAACATTGCCTAGGTAGCAATTGGTTTGTTTCATGTTTCTCAGACGTTATCAAGGAAATGATGAAACCAACATTTTGTTGTTTTCACGATTCCTTTGGAAAAGTCTTGAAAATAAGAAATCATGTGAAAACAATATAACAATTCTGTAATAATTTGATAAAACATATCAACTGCAGATGAAAACAAACACCAAACCAAATGAAAAAAAAAGTCTATTGTTTTCATTCCCCCCTAATTACTAATAATTACAACAACCAAAAAAGTTTACATTGTTATCACTTTGTTTCTTATTTTCAAACATTTGCACATGAAACAGTGGTTAAAAAATAACATTTTTTTTCTTCTTTTCACCAGTTCCTATAAAAATATTTAAAAAGAGAAAATATAGTAAATAAAAGGTGACCTTTTAAGTAAACTAATATAACCGGGAATGAAAATAGAAAACATTTTTTTTTTCTCAAACCACACAGATCCTTACATTTTCATTTTCATATAACCCCAACAGACACTACACTTCCTTTCAAAATGCTTTTAATCAACACTAGAAGATTAATTTAGTAACGGTTTGCAGCATAATTATATACTAATTTGGCAACCAGATTCGTTTAGGTCTAAACCGTCATGATTCATTTCAATCACAAAGCAAATCGGTAAATCACTTCCACATGGATCATATTCATGAATCATACCTTGGTAGTGGCATCATTGGAGTCTTCGGTGCAACACTTGAAACAATCCGATACCAACTCTTCAACCGAAATTTCGAGGCTTAGTACAACACTCTTCGTAATTGTGACAGTACCCTAACTAACCTATTATATTCGATTCGAATCGTGCTTCACATAGTAACAGTCAAATCGAAAAATACAGAAGAAAGAAAACATGCTTTTGAATGGAAAATTGAGATCGGAAATGGAATAGACCTTTGTCCTTGACGTACTCGGAGAGAGTGTTGCAGTCGGAGCACAAGGCGAGTCCGGTGAAACCGAGACTCTCGCATTCTCGTGAACTGAGTTGTTCCGCTGATGCACCCAAACTCAAACTCAAAGCCAACACCACAATCACGGCAACGCCATAGCTATGCATCAAATGCTTCTTCATCTCTGAGAATCGAGTCGAATCGAACCAGCGAGCCAAGTCAGGTTTGGGTGAGTTACTTCATTCCATAGTCCTCTCGCTCTCGCTCTGTCATAACTCATATCTGGCTTCATTCACTGTATGGGCTCCAGGCCCATGTACTCCTTTTTTTACTCTAAAAACAACGAGTTTAACTTTCTACACCAGTCATTTTTCTAATACACCCAACATGCACATTATAATACTGATTTTACCCTTCTCAAAATCTGTAAGTTGTATAACAACATACACCATTCGATTTCTTACGGACGTCATCTGGATTGATAATCCATATGACTCTTACGAATTGCCAATCCGTATAAGGATAAAGTTGAAAATAAAAAAATATGCTGGGTATATTAAAAAAAGCGCTGGTATAAGAAGCAGGACTCAAAAACAACCCTCATTTTTTTTTTCTTCTTCCTCTAACCATTATGCACATAGTTGAATTCAAATTATTTAATATTTCAAAAATTAAATTTTAAAATACTTAAATATCTTTTTAGTTCTAGTAATTTTATAATTAATTTTTGTCCTTTAAAATTATTTTTATTTTTAGTTCTTGTAAATTATGTTTATTTTGTTTTTCATTCTTATAACACTTTAGATAATATTTTTTTTCACTTTTTAAAGTTTTTATCTAAAACACTTTAAAAACAAAAAAAAAAAACAAAATTATAATTACTAAAAATATATTTATACCTTAAGTATGTAAAATTTCTATACTTTTAATTTCTAGAAGTATGTAAGTATTTTCTGAAATCTAATTTCCTAAACATACTAGCTTTCAAAAATTAAATTCCAAAAGTATGAAGATCTACTTTTTTGTACGGACTCTTCTATTTTATCTACTTACACCGATAATGTTAATTGTAAACTATTTGTATTGAAATATTTTTACACCATTTTACTTCAATTAAATAGCTATCGTACACATTTAAATGCACTATTTTGAAAATCGGATCAAACCGACTAATTCAACCGGAAACCGGTCACGTATCTAATCCAACACTTATTTTCTTAAATCGGCCCAAAATCATTGATATGGTAAAAAACTAGTAAAATCCGATTGGTTAACCATTTAAACCGATTTCACTTAAAACTATTTTTTTTTTAAAAAAAACTTTCAAAATGACTGTCATTTTGTTTTTTTTTTTTAAATATTATAACTTATGACAGTTTTAAATGAAATTTATTTTTATTATTATCAATTTATACACATGTTATTTTTGTTTAATATTATTAAGATATTATATTAAAATATTAAAAAAATATTTTGTTAAATTAATTTGACTTCGATTGAATCATTTGATTCTTGAATCAATATTTTTATCGGTTCAATGACCAATTTGATTCTAAGAACATTGTTTAAACACATATTCTCTCCCCTTATTTTCCCAAATTTCAAAGTATAAAAGTGTTGATATATGAAACTCCTCTTATAAACTGCGATCAAAATATACATATATTTCCACTATGCGTGTTACATGAAAAGATAACAAAAAAGAAAAGTTACAATATAGCACAGATAAATAAAATCCTAATCTGAGGTTACCAAACAAATATTAGTTTTCCACGGTCGCTGCAGGGGGTGGTGAAGAGGCCTTATCATCCTCGTCATTAGGAGTATTTGATTTTATATACGATCGAGCAACATCTAACATCACATCAACTTCTTTCTTGTACTACATTGTTAAACAACAATTTTTTTCTATTAATTAAAAGCTGTTAATACCAGCAACTTGAAGGAACTATTATTATACATGCAATAACTCTATCAACAAAAGATCTACCAACCTCATTGACTGCCCCTGACTTTATTTTGGATTGCATTACACACCATTTCTTGAAATGTGCACCTGTAAAAGCAGTGAAGGAGGCGAATGAGCCCAGATTTGATTTTTTACTTTAATATTTCCCTAATGATTTTCAACTTGGCATGTCCTCAGAGAATTTAAGCTTGTCCCTGATTCTAGCATGGTAATCATAGAATTTGTATCTAGTTATCAATGCCAAGATAGTGGCAGAGCAGCCGATCCCAAAATTGCTTTAATATGCTACAGAATACAAAGGTAGAACAGAAGATTGAACGGGTACACCAGAATGAAGACTAAAACATAACCACCCCCAAAAAAGGAAAAAAAAAAAAACAAAGGGTGCGCAAAGGAACAGGAGTAGAGAAAGACATGGGTGTGCCTGGAAATGCTGGCAAACAGCGAGTGCTGTGTGAATAAAGCTTAGCTGTGAACATGGTTTCAAATCATACAGGCTGTTCTAATGAAAGAAAAAGGGGCAAAATCATGAAAATATCCCAAGAAACAAATAATATCATGGGTTTTCATACTTAACACTTTTTTGTGGTTGGCGGTTAGTAGAGGACCCGCATCACCAATGACAGACTTAAATGAGGAATAAGTAAAATGGCACAATATTGATTATTGAGGAGTTTCAACCACAACTTACCCACTTTTATGTCCAGAGTACATGAGGTTTCATTAATTGTCTCCAAGTTCCATTTACAGTGTACCTATTGGACCAAGAACAGAGCACCATCTTTTATCAGAAAATTATAATATATAATATTAGAATAAATATGCCGGTAGACAAACAAATCACAGATTAATGAAGGGACAATTATTGGTATGTTTTTATTCTATTCCAATATTTCATACCTTAATGACTAACTTTAGTTCTTCCAATTATAAGAGGTGTAGTCATCTAGGATTTTTAAAACAAGTATTTTTAAAGTGTAGAACCAATTATTTCTCCCTTTTGATAGATGGTCATAAATGAACATCTTAAAAGAAAGCTGATGATAGTAAGTTTTTACTTTAATACTTAAAATGCCAACTAGGCATTGTAAACCATGACAAAAGCTAGAACACAAGTGTTTGATAGTTGTTTGGTCGGTTGCAGCTTCACACTCATTCTAAACGTGCTAAGCAATTTTATTTTATGTGCAATACCAATGTGCCTTAAGATGGTAAGATAATAGATTAATTCACTATAAGGGTTATTGAATAAATGGTTAATGAAGAACTTGAAAAGTAGACGTGTTAGGCAATTTTTTGTGCCTTCCTCAGCCACACTTAAAGATTAAGGTTTAAATTTACAATAATAAGCAGTATATGCTTTACGAGCAATGGTCTTCAATGACAGTGAATGATACATACTCTTCCACTATATGCCTATATTAAACTGATAAACAATGAAAGTCATATAGAAATGGAATGATTCAAATCACATCACAGGACTGAGTATTCAGATATTTTAAGTATTCTCAAACCTCAAAGTAGGATCCAAATGGAACATCATGTGCCTGTTGCACAGTCTCAAACACCTAAGAGAAGTCATAAACAACATTTCATTAGTTATTTTGAACTCCACAGAGAAGTTTTTTTTTTTTTTTTCCAGGGGGGGGGGGGTAAAAAAAGGAAAGGATAAGAGAGTTGCAATGTGCAAAGGCGAAGGAAGTTAACCTGGTCACAATAGCTATTAAACTTGAAACATAATCAGTTATTATATTCTCATTGACTAATTTAATATTTCGTCATAAGCAAATACAAGCAACAGTCTAACCAGGTTTTTCTTGTCGGGTGATAGAACATGATGTTGCCACTCTGTCATGGCTGTGTCCGGAGGGCACATAGGGCTGTTACAAAGGGATCTGAAGGTTATCTCTCGGACTTGTCCATCGTATTCATCTGCTGTATGCCACTGACCCATCTGCAAACAGGATAAGCATAGAGCAAACCAACACCTTAAGACCCAAAGCAAGGCTATCATAAGTTAAATACATGCAGAACAAACAAATCATCTGAAACCTCAATATTCTTCCATTCCAAGTTTAGAGTAAAATATCAAGACATAATCAAAATGTTGCGCTGAGAAAAGAAATCTAATTTTAACAGTAACCACAAATAATCTTACTGAAATTCTGATTACCATCTTTCCATAATCAACTAAACAAAATTGTCAGAAAGCCAGTGTTTTCTCAATGACAATTACGGCGGTCAGAGAGAACTAAATAAAACGAGTATATGTAAGACTATACAACTTCCAAGATTAAAAAAAAAAAGAAAACGAGACTACATACTACTATTACTAAGTCATACTCTTCTTTATTTTTAATAAAAGAAGAATCTATAAAGGAAAAGGAGAGAAAGGTCATATAAGGGTGAGAAAGCATCGCCTCTAATAAGATCTACAATCCATTTGCAAATGAATGATAGAGTAACCACTAGTATGAGAACTCTTGTAGATGAGACTAAGGACTATTCTGTAAGGATGCGTTTATGCAACAGCTCTTGCCTTGAGTCCTTGCTTGTTTAATCTAGTTTTAGATATGCTTACCAAGATCATACAAAACATTATCCCTACATGCATGCGTTTTGTGGATGATATGTTTTGATTGAGGAATTTATGGAAGAGTTTAACTCTAAGCTTGAACTTAGGAGACAATCATTGACATCAAAGTTTTTCATTTGAGTATGAATAAGACAATACACATTTCAATTTTAGCAAGAAACAAGACGAAAATGACTTCTAGGTAAAAATTAAAGATGCCATATGATAAAAACTTTGGGAGAACCACACAACAAAAGCTAGCTATTGTAGTTGGAGAGCTCATGACCAACTATACTAGCTATTGTAGTTGGAGAGCCCATGACCAACTATACTATATATTATCGTACTACCATCTGCCAGACTATCCATCATTCTGACAATGTTGTGTTAATATGGACTCAGTTTTGGTGTGAACCATATGTAGGCAACATATCCATGGGCTGAATATTATCATGTAGTTATTCATAATTTTGAATTTCCTGTTGAATTTTCTATAAGCTGGAAGGTTCATTGTGAACCTGAGTCTAGGAAACCACAATCACAAACTAGAAAACATCTAACACAAAAAAAAAAGGTATCATTATGTGAATCACAAAGAATCAAAGACTAAACCATTTTAAATTATAAAATGAAGATAAACATCTTAATTTGAACAAACTTGTGTGGTGCATCTAGCTTTACTTTCAACATTGGCAGGCAAAACAGTTCCTCAATATCAGAAAAAAGCCAAGCTAGCTTGCACAATAATTAATAGCCATTTCTGAGATACAAGAATAAGCTTTTTATTATTTCACATTTGATTTCCATTATAACCCAGTTGACAAATTAACAACTTTTAAAAATAATGACAATAGAAATTGAAGAAAACTTACCACAAGATTAGTGTCCTTTCGTACTGAACGATATTTGCTAGTAAAATTTGAACCATCATTCAATAACAAGTTAAAAAACTGCTCAGCTGTGCAGGGAAAAACTTCCTGTAAAAGGATCACTAGTTATATATAAATAATTAAGCTGATAGTTAAACTCGTGAAGATAAAAGGAGAAAACAATGCATACATTGATAGTTAAACTCGTGAAGATAAAAGGAGAAAACAATGCATACATTGTATATGCCAACTAAAGCCTCTTCTTTGACAAAAGGTTGAAGTTTTCCAGTTTTTGGCATGATTTCTTCAGGAGCCTTATCGAGTATCTTATTTCCTCTGACAGAACTACTATGTGCACGCAGCTCTGACTCTGCATTTTCCTGTATAATGATTAACAAAAACACTGAATTGCTTGAAATTGTTCTCTATTTATACAAAAATGTCAGGGTAAAAATTACTATGAAATTGAAAAGGAAAGAAAAAAATCAGGTCCAAACACATTTCATCATGGGAAAGATCTTATTCAGAGACATCATTGGATTAATCAATTCAAATGATCAATTGACAGATTTCCTCACAAAGTCATTGGGAGCTCCTTGAGTTAGTTATATTGCGTATCAAGCATGCATACTTGAGGGGAAGTGTTGGAGATTAAATGAAATTTATAATGGTAATTAAGAGATATTATGCACTGCACGTAATTATGTAAATCCGGATAACCTTTATTCATGTATTTATAACTCATTATAAATACTCTCTCCGGCCCAAAACTATTGATGTTTTAGCTTCATTTTTTCTAAAACTATGTTTTACCAATTCCAAGTCTCATTAGTTATTTTCTTCCAAATATACTATTGATGATCTATTCTACAACCACTCCAATCATAGATATTAAATGAAGGCCTTTTGGACTAAATTTGTAGTTTGTGAGTAGTATTAAATACTTCTTAAGCTATGTGCAACTATGCATTAACCTTAAACATCTATAGTTTTGGTCCAAAGGGAGTAAGAACGTTTGCTGTGTAGATGAGGAACACACAATTCATCTAATGTCCCTTGTTTTCCCTCTCATGGCACACATCAGTTTCATAATGTGTTCCCAAATCACAACATGGCATAAGATTTTATTACTGGCAAGATTTGGCTCCCCTAATTTGATAGGACGCTTTAAAGGCAAAGTACAAAATATAACAGTTGATGGAAAAAGTAACAGTATAGATTGTCATAAAATATATACAAACTCAGTACTTTAGAGGAGTCATATCCCTATGTTTGAATCTTTTATAGATTTCATAATAAGATGCAACTTATTCAAAAAATAGATATAAACTTGTACAATTGAGCTTGTATTATAGACAATGAAAACCAAATTTATTAAGCAAGAGCTGTAACCTTCTTCTCAGCTTCCAACATTTCATGGAAATTCTTTGCTGCACGCTGTAGATTTCTGAATGCATGATTCCTGTTCCAAAATGATGCAAACATATATCTGACCCTACCTGAAATAAAGAAGAAAAATACAGATCTAACCAAACAATCTGACAAAGGCCATCATCTGTGTAATAATATATAGTGCTTACTTTTTTTCACTAAATAAAAACATTCAGTGTTAGTTTGTAAAAGAAATATTCAGAATAACATTAATAATAGTGTCCAGCAACACATTAAGATGTCAGTATTTGGAAAAACCTGAAAGTCAGTCAACAACAAAGGAAAACCCCCACGCACCAAATGCGATTGTTGTGATACAAATAGAAAACATGTCGAACCACAGTACCACACAAAAAGAGGAAGCAAGCTGATTGAATGCCTTAAGTTTAATTTGATTGATTTTTAATGAAAAAATCTGGACAAGTCAGAAGCATTGAATTGAATCATAAAGTACAATAGAAAAAGTTACTCCAAAAAAATAAATAACTAAGTGTTTCAAACAAATTACCATCAGGACTTCCCAAAGGAGGGACACCATGTCCACCAGCACCCATGCGAAGAATAATTGTTATAGCAGGATTAATAAATGCATGTTGACTCCTCCGTATCTTAAGAAAAGTAGAATTATTACACCGAATGGAAGTTTTAATTTGACTGAAATATTTAGTGCAGATGGGAAGAGAAAAACAATAGAGATAGTACCTCATCTATATCTTCAAATGGAATAACCACCTGGCAAATATCCAAAAAAATTGATAGTATAATTAATTTAGAAAAAGAAAAGGACACTATAAATACAAAAAACCCAGGAATCACAACAAATAACAGATTCACAGTGTCAATCATAAAAGGCTTATTTTTTTGGCTTAGTTTTTCTTCTAAAGTCATATATATTACTATTAGAAATACAGTTTCAGGGGGCTTGGCCCATCCTTTGAATAAAAAAAAAAAGTAATACAGTTTCAGTAAATGAAGGTCCAGGCAAAACTCTATGAGGCTGACTAATAATACAACTGTTTCCCTACATGAGAAACTTTACATGAAATCTGAAGAGAGTTATCTGTACAACAATTCATACAACAGTTTGTACAGCAACATTTTTTTGTGTCCAAGTCTCTCCTACACATCATTTATTACATGTCATAATGATGGAGAAAGATAGACACAAAAAATGATGTATAAATTGTTGTATGAATTGTTGTATGTGTATCATATCTCAAATCTAAATAACTCCAAGTCCAATTTTTATCAATCACTCAAACATTATCAGAAAATCCTAAATTAAAACAGCCAGTATGGATCAATGACCTCATAGTCTCTATTGGGAAAAACCCAAGTCCCCACATCGGCTAGAGATAGTGCCAAGATAGAATATATGTGATAGGCAACCCTCACCCATGAACTAGCTTTTGGGATTAAGTTTGGCCCAAACCCACATTTTAAGATGGTATCAAAATCTATCCTTATCCATCAAAAAGGTCATCCACCATATTATTCACGTACTAAGCCCAAAAGTGTTGGACGAGAGGGGGTGTATTGGGAATAACTCAAGTCCCACATCGGCTAAAGATAGTGTCAAGATAGAGTATATAAGTGATGGGCCACCCTCACCCATGAGCTAACTGTTGCGGTTGAGTTAGGCCCAACTCACATTCTAAGAGTCTCATACAAGAAACACTGTATGTTAGTGTTCACTAATCACTACTCAACCTAGATAAAACAGAAGTATAATCTGACCTTCATTTGCTTTGAGAACACATTGGAATGGAAACAAATGTGCCATGCTGAGACATACATACGACCATGGTACAAGAATGACCTCTCAAGTGCACAAGAATAACTATGATCAACAACCTGAAAAATATGTTTCACTTGTCAGATTCGCAAACACAATCATACAAAAGGCCAGGTGTAAAAAATCATCTTTTATTTCTGTGCATATTTGACCTTAAAAAAAACTACATATTGGTAATCGTTAACCAGAAACAAACAAGTTTAATTTCTGTCAGTAACCTCATCTGGATGAAGATCAAATATAGTTTGAAGAGGGCCTGGCTTTTGATGGACTACAGTGGGCCCCTGTCTTTCCAAGGGGGGCATCCTTCTTCGAGGGTTGGCTCCCCCATAACCATTTATCCTATCAGACCAGTCAATAAATGACTATAAGAAATACACCAACATATGATAATAATAACAGCACCCAAGTATCTAGGACCAACATAATACACATTTTTAAAAACAAATATAAAACCAAAAGGCTTACCTGGAAGCATTTCCAGATAATTTTATTGTTTTTATAAGAAGACAGACCTGACATTCAATTACATATTAAAAATGATATTTTTGAGACATAAAAAAGTATTAGAACTAAAAAAGACAAACAAAAACTTTGAAACCAAATAAAATTTCTTCTGACACCAGGGATTACCTGTCCTGATGGGCTATCCAAAGTATGCCACACTGCACCAGTTTGACCTTCACTTTCAACTGGAACAGTCACTGAACCAAGAACAGCACTTTTCCAAATTATATCCCAATCATAAATTGTGACATTGATCTGCTACGTCAGCAGGGAAAGAAGTCAGTTTCATGAAAACCTACATAACAGGTTTAATCTGTCAATTGAGAAGCTTCTACTGACATAAGGCACAAAATATATGAATACGCTGAAAATATTATGTTTGGTTACTATAATTAGCTTCAAAAAATTACATTAGCATAGATATATTTATTTTCATTATTCTTCTTGTCTGTTTTCTTTGTCTGAGAGTTTTAAAAGAAAATGTATTACTGCATTAAATTTATCATTCAAATACACTAGAATCAAGACGGTATTCAGTGGACACACTTAACATTCTGAATCCAATTTAATTATAAATTAATTATAAATAACAACAAAATCCTTGTCCCACTAGGTGACATGGGATACATAGATCAAACGACACCATTATATGCCATCATAAATCATGTCTAATAACAAACCATTTAAATCTATATACTTCTAATGGTTTGGCCTAAAGTTATCCTTGATCTGCCCCTAACTCTGAGTCTCAAACTATTGAACTATCCTCCTCCATGTAATCTACACTCTCCTTATTAATTAGGGATTCTACAGGTCTTCCCCACATAAGCCCAAATCACCAAAGATGAGACTGTCATATTTTCCAGAATAAGTGCTACCCCAACTTTCTCACTATTGCATCATTGCTATCACATCTTTTTCTATTAACTACAATGACAAATTGACAATGAAATAGTGTTATTTCATTCTAGTAAGTAAATAGCATTGTCAATGAAATAAAATCCATTCATACATGGAAAATTATTTACTGCCAAAAAAATATATTATTGTATGTAAAGCTAAGAGGTGGATAAACTATTTGTTCTCTGAAAGAACATAAATCCAGGTAAAAAGCAAAAAAAAAAATATATATATATATATATAGCATATTCTTGGAAGATAAGTTTAAGGTTATTAAAAAAAAACCTTGGTGCTTAATGATAAGAATAGCTTAAACATAAACATCAGTCTGCCAAGAATAGTAAGAATTGAACCTCACAAACCACTGAAACCACTTTCAGCAGCTGCAAACACTTGGTATAATTACTCCAAATCAAAACATAGATGTTAGATAGATCTTAATCTAGCTACCTGGACAGGAAGTTCATCAACAGAAAAATTGAACTCCTCGCCCCACATTGGATTTCTTGAACCAGGGACCATGGAACTGCATCAGCACACAAGAATATCAACTAATGAGGGCCCAATGAAAAATGTGAGCAAAAACATTGATTTTAAGAAGAAGATAACCTGAGTATGGAAAACATATTTTCATATCAGTATGTCACACATCTAAGTGTCTAACAGACTTTGACAGTGCACATTCTTTATTTTCTTGTCACTCTATGGTCAATTCTGATAGTACATGTATTCCATTTAAAGTACAAAATCTTTCTGCAACATTACACACACACACACACACACACACACACACATATATATTAAGGTATGCAGTCACATACATAAATATATGGGTGCTGTGCACTTATTCCAAGGCATCAAAAAATATTATTCCTCCTATATATTAATCCTACACTTACAAATGCAAAGTACAAATAAGACTATCAACAAACTAAATTTCTTTACAAAAGAAAGTAAGAGAACTAAGGTTGATTACAGTAAAGAGCTCTAAACCGAAAAGGCAATGGCACAGGCAAGTCGGAAAAATAGTTAAAAGCAAAACTGGAAAGTATCTCTGCCTGTAGCAGTTTGCTAGATATAAGAAAAATCCTAATACAGTAAAATCTAGTAATGTGTCAAACAAAGATGGAAATATATGCAAAGCAAAAACATTCCATCTGCAACCGGAATTGTAGAGTAATTCACAGTACAGAGGCCCACAACTCCACATAAATAGTTTTGTTCAAGGCCAAAAATATTACTGGAAAGAATTCCTTGAGACAGGTGAGGCGCATAGTTGTGTAGAAGGGGGCTCTGGCTCCCGTTGGAAAGAATTCCCCCACCCTCGGGGTGTTCGTGGATTGGATTGGATTGGTTTTGAAGAGAAAAATCATCCGATCCAATTATTTTGGTTTTGTTAATTATCATCCAATCGGTTTAGTTTAAACATTTAATCCAATCCAATTTAAAGCGGTTTGGATTGGATCGGTTTTCAGTTTTAATCCTACTTATAACTTTTTTTTAAAAAAAAGGTAAGATATATAATAAATATAATAAAAAGTAATTTAAAATATCAAATATTTTATTTATATGTCATTATATAACTAATAATAGAAGAGTTGGGCATCTTAACTCAAATAATTAATAAAAATCTCTTTAACTAAATATATTTTTCATGAATAGATAAAAGTTATATGATAATTTTATAAGAAATAAAAATGATTGATTTTATAAATTTATGAATAAAAATATATACATATGTATAAGTTCGGTTTGGATCCATTTTTAAAATCAAATCCGATCTGATCCGATCCAATAAAAAATTTCGATTTTTCAATTTTTTTTATCCATTTGGTTTTCAATTTTTTGGATCAGTTTTTCAGTCCACATTGAATTGGATCGGTTTATGAACACTACTACCCCACCCCCAAGACAAACAAAATTTTCCTCTGTCTCCACCATTTATTGGAGAGATAGATTCAAATAAAGGAGGGAAAAAAACTAGATCAACAAACCTGAATCGCTTTTCATTGCCACAAGTGATTATAGCATAAGGATCTGATGTTCCATTTAAGTTTGCACCGACAAGATTCTTGGCAGCCAAAAGTTCTAACTTCAAAGAGAATTTTAAAACAAATCCAGATATCATCAATAACTTCCAGTATATATATATTCCACACGCGAACCTTAGTGCAAGACATGTTGCCTGCTCTGGGGAAGGAAGTCCAGACTAAACATTGCTAGAAAACCTAAATACCTTGATCAGGTACGCCGAACTGGCTTGAGAATCCACTTTAGACTGCCCCATCTACAAAAATAAGTGCAGAACTGCATGTTAACAAGTTAAAAATGACTCCACGAAGCACCTAACACGAAAATTTAGAGCCACTAAGTTATGAACCCGAACAGTATTACTTTCGTTCTCGACAAGCCACAAACGAACTAGTGATCACAATTTAGAATCCTCACGAACTCGCAGCAGAGACAAAACTGAATGTCAACAAGTTAAAATCTATATTTTTTGGAGGGTTGTGAGCCTATCTGCAGCAAGATCTTTGGCTTTCTAATCCATGCTCATCGCATGTATTAGCCAGCCACAGCTCTGTTTTGTGTGCTTGATAGGTTGTATATTGTTTATGTTATACTTGTACTCTTTTCTCTCACATATATATATATATATTATCTTTGCTGAGCAAAAAAAAAAAAAAAAAAGTTAAAATCGACTCCATGAAGCAACTAACACGAGAATTTCGATCACTAAGTTATAAACCCGAACAGCATTTCCGTTCTTGACAAGCCAACAAACTAGTGATCAGTGATCACAATTCACAATCCTAACGAACTCGTAGCACAGACAAAATTGAACGCCAACAAAGTTAAAAATTAGTCCATGAAGCATCAAGGTCTAACACGAAAATTTCGAGCCACTAAGTTGTAAAACAAAACAATGTTTCTATTGTCGACCAGCCACAAACGCAAACGAACTGGAGATCACAATTCACAATCTTAACGATCTCGACAAAATTGAATCCAAACTAGTCCACTTAAGGAGAATTAATCAATTCCTCTAAAACCAGAAAAAGAAAAAAGAAAAAAGAAATCGAACATAAACTGCAAGATCATTCAATAAAACAAAACACAAGCAACCGTCGAAAAAAAAAGAATCTCCGAAAGTCTTCCCTGATACAGAAACAACACGACAGAAACAGTAACGAAGACTGAAATGAAAGCGCGGTGGCAATCGAAAAGCATAGGAAATGACGAAAATGACCTTGTCTTTATCGTCGGCGACGTAGGCGGCGGAATTGTAGGCGAGCGACGGATCGGCGTATCCGGTCCGGGCGGCGAAGAAGCGGTGGGCGAGGATGACGAAGACGGAGGCGGCGACGGCGACTTTGATCTCCCACAGCGAGGGGAAGAGAAACGCGAAGAGCGCGGAATCAACAACGGTCACGTTCATGGTGTGGCAGCGGAAACGGAGAGAGTAACTAACTAACTAACAAACGAATCAGAAATTGAGCGGTGAAGGAATTGCTCTAGGGTTAAGGGAATGCGGGGTTGAAGCCATGGGAAGAAGAAGAAAAAGAAGAAGAAGAAGAAAGAGTCAAAGTTGGACCGTTGGAAACTTGGAATAGAAAGAAAGAGAGCGCAAAGAAGGTCAAACAAAACAACCGAACTCGTCTTCTCTACTTGCCTTCTTTTTTTTCTTGCCTGAAACGGCCAAGATAACATAAATAATTCCGGGTTTAGACTTTATAATTTTTTGTTTTTGTTTTTTTTAATCCATGGCATTCTCAATTAAGTCTTTTTCATCTACAACCCGATACTTAAGGGTCCAAACGGATAATTTGTTGGTATACTTTAAAGTTTATACGCGTAATCATTATTATTATTTATGTTAAATTCTAATTTTGGTTTTTCTAAATCTATGATATGTTAGATTATTAAATAATAATTATGAATAATTAAAAGCCATTAATTGTTAGGGACCAAACGATACGATTTAAAAACCAGAACACCAAAATTAGAGATTTGGAAAAGCAAAGTAGCCAAAATTACAATTTATTCTTATTCTTTTTACATGTGGTAGTAGTAATTTTTGTTTTGGTCATAAAAGCATAAGAATTAAGCAGAATGCATTATGAAATTCTTGGAGATGGTGTAGTATCTTTTTATTAATTTAGATTAGCATGCTACTAATATATAATAAATATTTCATTAATTGTACAATTTTTAAATTTAAATGCAATTAGTTAAAAAATAAAGGTTTAAAGTCAATATCAGTGTTTGCCACCAGTACCAGAGTATATTCATCCCTAATTAAAACTTGGTATGTATTTTTGGGCACCCTTTTTTGCCTCATTCCTCCACCTTAAAACTTCAACCTCATATTTTTCAGTCACTCTTCTCTTTTTCACTCCTTCATTTTTTCCAAGAAGAACGTAACTATTTTTTTTTGTGTTTTATTTTAGAATACACTTCTAATTTCAATATAAAAAATCTATTTTTTCATTCAATTCTCCATTCTTCAAAATAAGAAATTTATAGGCTAGGAAATTTACTAATCTAACCCTTGGTAATTTTTGGACACATGATATTTTTTTTTTGTCTTTTATCAAAATTTGTCTTCTTTTGCAACTTTCTCACGTACTTTTTAACTTTCTTTACATTTTTTTCATATTCTATTCTATTTAAAAAAAACTTTGTTATTTATCATACTCATTTTTGTTTTTTTATTCTTTTTCATTTGTTTTATTTTACTTTAATGATTATTCCTTCTTTTTATTTTTTTTTCTATTTTCATTCTTACGTTTTTTATTTCTTTATTTCTTTTTGTTATTATCTTTGAAAAAATCTTAATTTTTTTCTTTCTTTTTCTTTTTGCGTTATATTTTCCTT
>PYAF01005619.1:1240357-1261418 GCA_007407185.1 Glycine tomentella
TACCTAAAAATCATTTTGTTGAATAATATTTATATTATGTGGTTGAAAATTTGATACTAAAAATTAATTTAATATATTTATTACAAAATAATATTTTTCTCTATATTTAATAACTTTATATGTTAGAATTGTGTTGATATTAATATTTATATAATAAGGTTAAATATCATTTTTACATAATTGTATAATAATTATGTTAAAAATAATTTATTAAATATATTATTATTACAAAATATTACATACACAATAATATAATTGTTTTTATAATAAAAACTACAAATATTATTCACGAGAATAAGGATGTAAAATATTTTACAAAATAATATTTTGACTATATTTTAATAATTTCATACAAAATAATCTTATTGGTCAATATTTATAGAACCATGTTGAAACTTCTTACATAAATATATAGCTATATTTTCTAAATCCTTTATTTATTGCATAAATAATATTCAATTTGGGATGATAAATAATTCCAAATTAGCCTTGACTGTGACGAAAATTGTATACTTTGATTGGATATCGACATAGGTATTACATGATTCTTTAAATGGAGACGAAAATAAATATCTAACTACTTATCTCATACCTATCATATAATTTTCTTTAAAATACATGTCTTAGCTAATATATTATTATAGATTAATTTTCTGACTTTATCTTTAATAATTTAATAAAAGAATTGAATTGGTCAATATTCATATAATAGTGCTGAATATTTTATTAGTAATATATTAAATTTATTGAAATTAATTTTATTAAATATATATTTATTGGAAAATAAATTTAATTTATTTTTAATATATTGCAGAAAAAAATAATTCTTTATTTATTGCATAAATATTATTTTTTTAATTTTTAGAGAATATAAATAAATAACTATGTTTGTCTTAATATAAAAAATTAATTTTGGAAGGATATGAATTTTAAATATGTTTGAAAATAAGAATGATCCGATATGTAATATTACTTAAATTTTATTGAATAATAGTGTATATATATATATATATATATATGAAAACTCTATTTTTATTAGGGTTTTGCTAAAAGCATCAGTTAGAAAATAAAAAAAAAAACATAAAAATGCAATTAAAAATCATAAAAACTATAATTTTATGCATCTCAATAATTTTTTTTTTTTAACTTTCTTAACTAATGTCTTAATTCAAATCCATCATTGAATATCAAACTTAAAAAAATAACAATACAAATCTAACATTAATGTAAAGCTAAATATATTCGGAAGAGAAAGATTTCTCAAATTAATTCGACAAGATTGATGGTTGATTTAATTTAAAATAAAAAGAAGTGAAGTGAACAAACAAGGATGCAACAACAATAAGAAGCGTGCAATGTTATGTTAGTAGGGTAGTGTCGGACACGTGTCAATGTAAGGAACGGAAACTTGCAATATATAAATAGCGGCAA
This sequence comes from Glycine tomentella, assembly GCA_007407185.1. Taxonomy (NCBI): domain Eukaryota; kingdom Viridiplantae; phylum Streptophyta; class Magnoliopsida; order Fabales; family Fabaceae; genus Glycine; species Glycine tomentella. Next base: position 1,241,789 of record PYAF01005619.1, read on the forward strand.
CATGCGTACGCTTCCAATCTTCCTAGGTTTATTTATAACGTTAAACTGCTGCTACCCACTCACTCTCAACCTTGCTCCTCCACGCCGCAAACTTCGCCATTCTCTCTCGCATCTCAACCCTTTATCACTCTCTCGGTACCCTCTCAGTTCCCTCTTTAACTCTTCACACTCTTTGTTAACACATGCACGTGAAGTTGCGCCATTTCAACTTACATTTCCCCAAGTTTTTTTTTTTTTTTTCTCTTGTTTGTTTTTTTTGGTTCATTTTGCAGTGACGGTTCTGGGCTTGAATGAACTTCTGCTTAACATGGTTGTGTGTTAATGTTTGTGCTTTTGCGTGTCTTTTTGTGTTGGAATTGGCCAGGCGCTGCTGAGCTTCTTCTAATTCGTTGTGCATTGGGTTGAATTGTATGATTGTGTGTGATGAATGGTGTTTGAGTTTTTGGATTTTGGTATAGAATACTGAAATTTGTGATGAATTATTATTTGCGTCATTGGGTTTTGGAGTATTTTGCATCCTTGATCATTTTTCACTGTTTTGTTGTGACTTGTGAGTGATTTCGTCTTGCAGGTTCCCCTCCTTTTTTCATGAATGATATTTGAGTTTTTAGATTTTGGTATAGAATACTGAATTTTTTAATGAATTATTATTTGTGTCATTGGAGTTTGGAGAATTTTGCATCCTTGATCATTTTACACTTTTTGTTGTGAGTGATTTCTTGCAGGTTTTTTCCCCTTCCTTTTATTCGTGATTTTGTTTTTTTTTAGAAGAAATGGTATTGAAACGATTGGTTTTATTTACAGATGTGTCAAAGTGAATTTAGATTTTCAAGTGGATTTTGAAAGTGACATAATTGTGTTTTTTTTTTTGTTGAAATAAAAGGTCTTTTGAAAGAGTTTATGATTTGAAAAGCCAGAGTGATTAAGCTATGATTTTTCAAGATTATATAAGTTTTATCACTTCAATTGAATCTAGTCTTTTAAATATGATATTTAAATTCAATTTTAGTTTTTTTTTTTTTTAATTGGAATTTCTAATAAATAAATGTTATGGCACCGCTGACTTTGTTTCTGACTTTTCGCAATATATGTTTGGATGCCACTATTTATCAATTCAAATTTCCCCCCTTTCCTTGGTTACTTTGTTCTATGATTGGGTTTTATGTATACATGTATTCTGAACTTGAAGTGATACTCTCTGTCATAAGTTATTATTATCAAATGGAATTTGTTTGATATACACTTTTTGACTAGAGCTAAATGCATAGGAGACTATGGAGTGGCTAGAGCCCTGTAACTTCCTAATGTATGCAAAATCCTTTGAAATATTGCATTATGTACTCTTTTTTATGTCGAAGTTGCTTGTTTGCTTTTGAGCTATTTAGTATTGAGTCAATATCAACAATATATTGAATTAGTTGTTTTTGTATTTGTTGAATTTACTCATGAACTTGAACATTTTGAATTTGACCAGGAAAACTTTAAATGGAGCCATGTTTTTGAAATACAACCTTATGTCCCTACTGTAAAAGGGTTGCATCCAGGAAGGAGGAGGTGCAATAGAGAAGGGTTTGAGCAACATGGGTCACTTTGAGAAGCCCATCATCATTAAGGTGGAGCCTCTGGATGAACCAATTAACCCTACAAAAGTCGTTGAGGACACTGAAGTCAACATTGTAAGTTTGACCAACAAGGGTGATTTTGCGTCCAACAAAGTTGAGGACCCTGACGCAACTGACTATTCTAGCTCGTTTGCTGACACTACGTCTGATGCTGAAAATGGTTCTAGATTGAGTGATGCTGAAGTGGAGTCAGAATTCTTGGGTGATAATGGCTTGGCAGACACTTTTGATGGTTCTGCATTTCCAATGAGGTGATTTTTATTCCCAATCAGTAATCAGTAGATTTTACATTCTTTTGCCTGGAAATAGATTAGCTATCAATATCTAAACAAAGAATCCAGGTCTTATGAAATTGTTGATGAGTCATTAAAGTTACAAATAAAATCCATATATGCACTCAAATGTTCAAATTAGATAGTGGGTGTTTAACAATTAAAAATATTAGCATATCTGCATACTACTTTAGTAATAATAATTATTGAAAGTGGTTAAAAGGTATGGAATTTGAAAGTTATAATCTCCAGTTGTATATGGTGTGCTAGTGTCTTGCTTTGATGTTTCAGTAGGAGAGTAGGTTATTTTCCCACCCTGCCTCTATGCAACTCCTTAGATATTGCATGCACTTCAATTTATATTATTAAATCCTGACAATTGTTCATCACCTATAGTTCTAGTAGTAACTCTTGATGGAAGAATTTTGGCTCTCCATCTAGTAAAGATTGGTATTGGAAAACCAATCAGCATTGTTTGTGTGGTCTGTCATTATCAATGTCTTCTTTAGAGACCATTAATGATCAATCTGTTCTTCCATAAGCTAACAATTAATTGGCAGTGGTATGCCACTATACCTGGTTAGTTGGTGTTTAATGGTGAAGCAATGTTCTTGAATATTTTTTCTTTTGTTACATTATACTGTTATTTATTCATATTAATGTCTTGTGTAACTGTAGGTAGAGGAAGTTGACCGATCATTGGAGGAACTTTATACGACCTCTAATGTGGCGTTGCAAATGGACAGAACTAAGAATTAGAGAAATTAACTCACAAGCATTAAAATATAGTAAAGAGCTTGCAGAATATGACAAGGGGAAACATACAGCACCTGATGAATTTACTTTAGAAGAGTTTGGTTCAAAGCCATTGCCATTTTTGGGTGAACACCTCGGAAGTAAGACAAAAAAGAGAAGAAAAAGGAAGAAAGTTGAAGACACAACTGATATTGGATCGTATACATCACATCATTATATTTTCTCCTATCTTGGTACCACTCATTTATGTTGATACCTGATTTGCTCATCTTTTCTCATTGTTTACCAACCACTTGTCCCTGCTTTAGAGAAGTGTGTGACTCTTTTCTTTACTTATATTGTAGAGAATAAGAAGTCTGATCCGGATGGCTATTTGGCTGATGATTTTGCTAATCCAGGTTAGAAAATTTGCTTTGTAATGATACCCAATGTCTTGCTGCTATAATGTTAAATCAGTGGTTCAGTGGTGTGCTATTAGCATCTTTTGTATTCTTTTCCCTTGAGATAAAAGGATTAAAAAAAAAACTTTTATATTCAACTGCATTAGCATTATGTCAGTGGTTTGTGTGTGTTGACTCGTCTTTCAATTTCATTGAATTCACTGTTGGCAGTTCTAGTCTGCCAGTCATTTGCCTCCTAATCACATTTTTGACTTGTATCTAATTCATGACTAATGTTTTTATACTCTCTCTTGGTATAGTGATCACAGAGCCACATGTGGATTCAACAGACAGATTTGGCATTGGAGAAGATCGACCTTTGCTGGATTTCAATGAAAATGATGTTTCCTTCAAGCAGCTGCTTTGGTCAATAGACAATACACATACTAGGATCCACAAGCTGAAGAGTAATGTTGATGGAATTGTGTCCAAAAAGGCTTCAAAGTTTTCTTCATCAGAAAATTTGAGCCTTCTTCTTCATCATGGTGATGTGCAGCAGACTAGTTCTGTCGAAAGTCCTACAATCTCTGCAGGGAATGGAGATACACCGTCAATTGGGGTTATTTATAATTCAACTCAGCATGGAGCTGACTTTGATATAGGAGATTTTGTTATGCATGATAGTGCTGTTTCAAGTTATGGAGAAGTTCCAATGATTCCTGATATAATTGAGAGCACTGTTGGCTTATTGTCTGCTGCTGATGTCACCCTCCATTCAGCCTTCATTGTTGACTCGTGTGAAGATGTAGTAAGTTTTCTCAAAAGAAGTATTACATAGTTTAAGTTCTACCTATAATTTCTGCCATTCCTTTTCAGATGATGGCTAGAAAGTGTTTTAAGCAATGAAATATAACTTATTTTTAGATATTTATACTTATATAAAATTCAATAAAGACAAACTTCATTTTCGTCTTTTTGTGTCCACAATTCTTTATTGTTCATTTGCTAAACAATATTCTGTGATTTCTTTCTCATGGTTTTGATATATATGGTATATGTCTTCCAACATATAACTGTGCACCAATGCTTTTGTGACATTTCTTTTGAAATATTGTTATATTCTGATTTCTTTTGCCAATGAATCTGTTTCAAACATCATACCTATTCAAGGTGTTGCTTGAGATAATGCTACTGCTAATTCGCTAAACCTGGAAGTTTGTTATCAATGATGGTGGTTGTACATATCAGAAAAATATTCACATTTGACATTTATGGTTGCAGATGGTGGACAATGTCTTGATACATGAGGTAACTGAAACAGATGAGCACACCTTTGCAAGCCACTATCCCATGGAGAGGCTTCAGGACGTGGAGAAAGACGAAGAAGGGGAAGAAAGTCCGAATCCTGTTCCTATCCCCTTGTCAGATATTAATACAGCAACAACAAACCCTGCAGTGTCTCAAGGGCAATCAACTCTCAAGTCCTGCATGTATAGAGATGGGAACATTCCCAAGAACAAAAGAAAACGCGGGGAGCGCAAAGCGTGTTCAGGCGGTTGGAGCAAGAAATGCTCGGGGGATTCTGAGAACCCGTGAGCAAGTCTTCTCAATCAGAAGTGACTACATAAATTGTAGCTTACTTTTTCTCCCTCAACTTGACAGATGTTGTTAATACTTTAAAGGTTATAGTGAATAACTATTATAGAGTCGTTTTGATGAGGAACTAGTTTCGTTTTGATTTTCGGATTCTATACTTCACACCCATCAATTTGGGTTTGGATGTGAGAACAATCTTTTTCAATTTGATCAATTTATGAAAAGAAAATTTAATTCAATTTTTACATGTGCATTTATTTTTAATTTGGACGCGAGTTCTGACACAGTGGTAAAGTTGTGTCTTGTTGATCATGGTTTTGAATCCGGAAACAGTCTCTTTGCATATGCAAGAGTAAAATTGCGTACAATATCCCTTCTCCTTACCTTCGTATAACGATGAGTCTCTAGACAATGAGTTACGTAATTTTTTAGGATAGCTAGCCTTGGTGAAACAATAAAAGTTGTTGTGTAACTAGGTCAAATTTGAGTTGTGGAATCAGCTTCTTGCAAATGCAAGGTTTTAAGGCTACCTGCAATAAAATCAGAATGGGTGAGATTGGCCTTTTTCTTTTGAGAAATTATTACATGATTTCATACCACCATGATCTTGGCAAAAAAATTAATATATTGTTATTTAAATAAAAAATTACGAATACACTGCAGTTTGGAAACTATTTCCAAATCTATGGCAGTTAGTTGCGCCTACCCCAGACGTGTTTAAACATGTCGTCCCTGGACGTGTTTAAACACGTCGTCCCTGGACGTGTTTAAACACGTCGTCCCTGGACGTGTTTAAACACGTCCTACCAGAACGTGATTGAAGCACGTCCTACCAGGACGTGATTGAAGCACCATTCCCATCGCCAGGGGACGTGATCCAGCCCCAGTCACGTTGTCCCTGGACGTGACCCTGCCCCCCATCCTTTCCAGCCTTCATTTGCACCCATTTTCATCATTTGCAAAGGAAGAGACTATCTCTAAAGGCTTTTGTTCTATAAGTTCTATTTGGATAAATTACTCAGAGTTGTTGGCAAAAAAATTAATTAATTGCAATTTTAAGAAAAATAGAAAAATGCAGTAATTTGTAAACTATTTACATTAAAATAATTTAATTGCAATTTAATTTTTTATGGAAATAATTTAATTAAATTTTATTTATTTTTAACCAAATTTTTACATTAAAATAAAAATACTTTATGAAAAATATTTTTTCAAATTAATTAAATAATTTTTTCTCTATCATTATTTATTTAATTTAATATAATTTAAAAAGAAATAATTTAAAAAACATTTTTATTAGTTTAATATATTTTTTTTTATTATTTGAGTAATTTGAAAAGACAAATAAATTTGTTTATATATTGAGTAGGAAATTACAAAATTTTATTCTTAAACTAAATTTAAAATTGTTAGTTAATTTATTTTAAAAACCATTTAACATTATTTTAAAAATAAAAAAAATAAATAATTAAATTAAAAAGAAAAAAAAAAAAGGGAAGTCGTGGAGCATTACACGACTTCAAAGTCGTGTAGCTCCACACGACTCATAAAGAAAAAAGGAAATTGCGGAAGTTGGAATTGTCTATAACTTTGCTCTGCCAAATATTGAAAAGGAAAAAAAAAAAAAAACAAAGACAATGTCATCAGTGTTTCAGAGCATTCATTCAAAAGAAGAACCATCGTCACAATATAATGGAGTACTTGCCTTTTAGCCTTTAACTCTGCCCGATCAAATGTTGCAAGTGCACAAAGTCCTCCATATGTTGCAACATCTTGAGGTGCAATTACGTCATTATAGTGACTTCCCTTTTTTTTCTTTTTAATTTAATTATTCATTTTTTTATTTTTAAAACAATGTTAAATGGTTTTTAAAATAAATTAACTAAAAATTTTAAATTTAGTTTAAGAATAAAATTTTGTAATTTCCTACTCAATATATAAACAAATTTATTTGTCTTTTCAAATTACTCAAATAATAAAAAAATATATTAAACTAATAAAAATGTTTTTTAAATTATATTAAATTAAATAAATAATGACAGAGAAAAAATTATTTAATTAATTTGAAAAAATATTTTTCATAAAGTATTTTTATTTTAATGTAAAAATTTGGTTAAAAATAAATAAAATTTAATTAAATTATTTTCATAAAAAATTAAATTGCAATTAAATTATTTTAATGTAAATAGTTTACAAATTACTGCATTTTTCTATTTTTTTTAAAATTGCAATTAATTAATTTTTTTGCCAACAACTCTGAGTAATTTATCCAAATAGAACTTATAGAACAAAAGCCTTCAGAGATAGTCTCTTCCTTTGCAAATGATGAAAATGGGTGCAAATGAAGGCTGGAAAGGATGGGGGGCAGGGTTACGTCCAGGGACAACGTGACTGGGGTTGAATCACGTCCCCTGGCGACGGGAATAGTGCTTCAATCACGTCCTGGTAGGACGTGTTTAAACACGTCCAGGGACGACATGTTTTAACACGTCTGAGGTAGGTGCAACTAACTGCTATAGATTTGGAAATAGTTTCCAAACTGCAATATATTCGTAATTTTTTATTTAAATAACAATATATTAATTTTTTCCCCCATGATCTTGGTCAATATTTATGTAACACATAATTGATTCTTATTACTTATTTATTGTAAATTGAAAAATTAGGTCACATTTTAGTTGTGGAATCAGCATCTTAAGGCTAACTACCATAAGCTCATAATGAATGAGAATGATCCCTTCTTTTTGGAGAAATTATTACATAATCTTATACTTCTATGTTTTACGTAACACATAACTAAGTCTTATTGATTTTTTCTTGTAAACTGAAAAAATTAGTTGTCATGTGGAAATTGATCAATCTTTACATGATACATAATCTGGTTTTGTTAAAAAAAATCATAAACTGAAAATTTTAGTTATATATCACATGGAGATTAATTAGGATTATGATGACATAGTAGTCCAAGAGATCGTGTAATAATTTATCATTCACTAGACTATAGTGAGGGAGCTTCATGGCAAAAAGTTGTCCTTTTTTTATTTTATAATTTGATTCTCACTATTTGCTGCTGTTATGATAATGTCAGTTAAATTATAACATTGACAAATGTGGGGAACAAATCGAAAAAGAATATCACATTTAATGACTTACGTGACAATGATTTCTTTATTTAATTCATATATTTCCAGAAACATCATATCAATCCTTACAAATAAAAAAACTTCATAAATAAACTGAAAATGAATGTCACGAACATAAAAACCACAAATATATTTTTAATGTATTCCTAGTTTATTATTTATTCTTTTTAAAAAAATATATAGAGTGTTTATCTAAAAATAAATATAGAGTTGATTGATCTTAAATGTCCTTGTCCTTCAGATACTCCTGAATTGAGCGTGAGGGTAAATATAGGCTTGACGAGGGATCAGAATGAATGAGAATAAGAGATAATGACTTCTAAAAAACAAACCAGAGATTGCACGTGACTGTGCCATGCACGCATTATGATATATATTTTCAATGCTCTCCAAATAATCCATTTGATTTTAATTTTTACATGATCAAGTTGTCGGATTCTATAATAATACTCTCCCATATGCTTGGCCTCCTTATATTTAGTTAAATTTTGATCCTTATGTTATTACACTACAATAATGAATGCTTTATTTTGGTTAGGCTCAATTTTGGTTAGGAAGGGCACACCTTCAATACCAGGAGTCACCTCGGACTCAACCCTCAAACAATCAAACTGAAATATGCGGAAACTTGAACAATTAAAATGCGAGAAAGAACACGAGAGAAACAACACACAAATATAGCGTTACGTGGGAGAAAACCTTCTTCAACACGAAGAGGAAAACCCACGGGACCTAGTTCAGAAACAATCCACTATTATCAACAATAATGGTTATAATTACACTCTCAATGGCCTTTCACTGGAGACTCTCAACCTCACCAACAATGGTGGATCTCTCTTTACAAGGGTTGTTCACTCAACCACTCAGAGACACTATCACAGAAGAAGCTCTCTCTTCTCTCTTCGCTCAAACGAGAATTCTTTCCACCCTCTGGTTTCTGAATTCTACAGCCTTCATCTATAAATTTGTATTTATAGAGAGAGATAGGTTTAGGGATTTTAGCACCCTAAACTAGAATGGGCCAAGTTCAACTCCCTTGAGAATTGGGTCCAAGACAACAAATATCTTTTCCCAATACATTGGGATTTGGACCAAGCATTAAAACGGAAATATCGAACAATTTTTCCATGCCAATGGAAGTTCAGTTTATAGAAAACAGGATCTCAAAATGAAGCAATTTTCTTCACACTCAAAAAAGAAAAGGAGTGAGAGAATAATTTACTAGTTTAGCCTCATTATATCTTTCTCCCGATGTAATATTTTTTCACAGTCCCTGATTTAAAGGAAAATTTTGATAACCACTTTGACAAATAGACACAATTTTAGTCAATGGGATAAAATATATTAGAAAAATATAATCCCATTTTAGGTTGAGGAAGAGAGGAATAGGAAGGAAAAAAAAAGTAGAGAAAGAAATTGATAGATGTAATAAGAAATAAAGAAAATGAAATAAAATGTGATAAAAAGGGAAAATAAATTTATTTTCACAATTACATTTTAATAGGTATGTACCTTCACATTTTGCCAAAACCTTAATGTTCAAGTTTATGGATCTTCTCATTTACTTATATGGTATTCAACTTTTCTATTTTTATCCGATGTGAGACTTTTACTTCATACTTATACTCCAACAATTAATTTATAATTGATTGTATTTAATGTCAATAAAAGAACATACCAAAAAAAGATATGTATTGTGATTATAATTAATTTATAATTGATTGTGTTTAATCTCGATAAAAGAACATACCAAAAAAAGATATGTATTGTGAGTGTAAATTTTTTTAAACTATCAACTAATTAGAAATGATGTTTAATATAATCTCTAAGATAGTTATTATTAATGTCAATAAATTATCATGATAATTTATAAATGGATAATATTGCAAAAACATTTTACATACATATTTTATTTTGTCTTATAATAATTCAAATATATATTTTATTATTAATTAATTTAAGAAGATAGAGAGTTTCTTCATCAAAAGATTCTTTAGTATCTTGAATTTGTGATAATTCCTAGAAGCGTTAATCTTCACCAGAACTAATCAAAAGATCAAAGACTTGTAAAGTAATATAAATGATAAGATCGTAAAGAAAAGTACAGATCAATAAGAGAATTATGTAAATGAAAACAAGAAAGACAATAAAAAAGAAGAATAAAGAATTTTAATTTGTTATACCCCAGCACTCTTTCACACACACAAGCTGGGGAAATTTTCTCATGTTTATTTTTTTCATTCTCTTTTGTTTATTTTTTAATTAATTGAAAGTAGTTTGATTATTTGATATAGTCACTAGAGCTTAAATTCCGTAAAGTTAGCAAAGGACCCAAAGGTGGTGTAGACACCATACCGCAGTAGTAGCAGCATTAGCAGCTCTTTGTGCTTTTGATTGGAAGGTCTTTGTTCCATTAATCCAAAGTGAACAAAATGATTTCCATGGTCTACATTGTACAAAAAAGCAAAAGAAGACTGAAAGTCTGAAAACCTCTTCTTCTTTTTGACCCCCTCCTAGTCACTCAATAAATAATAATAATAATAATGTTTAGGTTATGGCCAGGATAATTAAATAGTTTGATTATGGTGGTTTAGTACGCTTTGGGTAATCTCTTGTTGTTATTAACTTAGTATGGAATTCTTAATGAAGGATAGAAAAATTGAGATCAGCCTTGATGGATTTAATATCTCAGCATATATATGCACTTAATATGCAAAATATGATCAGTTTCATAAGAAAAATTGCATGTTTATTAATTTACCTTATGACTTAATCTTTATTGAATGACAATTGCCAAGATGCCAACCAACATCTCCAATCATAATGTCCTTTTTCTCTGTGGCAGCCTTTTGGAGTTTGGGGGATAGAGAAATACGTAGCACCCCAACATCTTTAACAAAATTTAATATTTTAATAAACCAAGTGGCAAAATAATTGTAACCATTTGGGTTTTAGAATTTTTAAACTTAACATGCATAACTCTCCATTATGTACCAATTGAATATGGCTTCACTATGAGTATTACTCTTATATTTAAGAAACCATTTGCAGTTCTTCTTTGTTTGGTTTTCTTAAAAAAACGGAGGCAACTAGGTGGTTTAAAACTAATATTCTCTCCAATAAGTATCATAACTGAGAGGAATTTTTTTTTTCAAAATAAGTGTTATATTTAATCTTTTAATATAATATTAATTATTTTTTCTTACTAATATTCCTAATAAATATATTACTTTAGTTTTTTTAATATAATCTTAATATTAAGATTAATTTTATAGAATTATTACCTTCTTTCATTTATTTATAATTTTTTTGTGAGTGTAAATAATTTAGAAAGACATTTATTTTAATACAAAGGAAAGAATACTTAAACATTTTTTTTCTTCAGATTCCTCATAGAGATTAAGGTAGATTCCGCCATTAGAAAACATTATCTATGGAATATCTCAAATGAGTTGCATGAGTGTTTGTGAGTTTGGTTGTGCAAGTATCATTTCTATCTTCAAATCATGTGTGAAAGGGTATTAATTGTATAGCATGAGTCAAGAATTAATTACACCAATTTTTTGGCCAAACATAGAAAGTAATTCCTTTCTTCGAACGTCCCCATTATCATCATAAACAGAAAAGGCACAGGAGCTTGTGTAATAATTGCACAACACAAGTTCACAGTCATTAGAAATTAATCAATCCTTATGTGTGTGCATGACACGGAGCGTTTTCAAATGGTGATGTCCACATGAAAGGAAATTATAGCTCCCTTTGCTAGATATACTTTGAATTTGAAGAAATGTGATAGAGATAGGAGTAGGATATATAAAATTGTTGAGGCAAGGAATTAATTGCAAATACGTGTAGCTCCAAAATTCCATGTAATTTGATGGAACTTCTCTTGACCCTTGACGAAAGGAGTTAAGAGATTCATGGGGGAAATATGATTTTAATTTTTGGGATCACAACTTTGAATTAGGGACCAAATGATACAATCCTCCTATAGGTTACTCAAATATCACATAAAACATCTCAAATTGATGGAATTTGATAACACGAGATTTAGGTTTGTAAGGTACTTGGTATGGATAAGAAGTTTTTTAGTATTATTGCAAAAACTCACAACCTTCTTATCTGTGAAATATCTTTTATAATTTTTATCGATAAATTTAACTCATTTGTGTCCTTTTTAAAACTTGTTTTATAAGCAAATATCTAATCTGTGTATCCATTTTAAACTACTAACTAGTATATATGTATCCCATGTACTACGACTATTTTAAATTTAAGTAAATTTTAAAAAATATAAACCAGAATAAAAATATTTAAATTATAAGAGAATGCATAATTGAGTTCAATAAAAAGTATAAAATGTAAGTAAATTAAATTTGAAGGAAAATTGATTTTTTATTTTTAAAAAAAGTAAAATATAATTTAAGAGTTTAAATAGTTTACATTTTTTGTGTATATCAGTAGTTGAAATTTGTGATGAAAATAATTAATATAAAAATTCAAATGTAATTTAAGTTGAGATTTGAAGGATAACAAAAAATTCTTGACATGAAATGAAAAATAAAAAGTATTAGTTTATTTATAAAAATATAAAACAAGTATTAATTAATGGTGAAACAATTGTTTTAAACAAAAAATAAATTATTATAAAAAAAACTACTTATGTGCATAAAATGAAAATTCAAATTTATAATAATAGTATATAAAAATGTGATATTTTTTTTTACAACAATGATAATTTTCTTGAATTTTTTTTAATCTGTGCCATTGCTCAAAAAATTAAACTGTGTCAGACTGAACAATCCCGAACCGATTAGAGGTTGACTAAATTTATCAACCCATTTGCAAAAGATATCATTTTATAATTCCTGGCATTGAATCTCAACATGTTAGAATAATGAGTGATGCCAGCGAGGGAGATATAATACGTGAAAGCCATATAACACATTCTGTTCAATTAAATTATCTCTCAAGCGTGTGCTAGATCCCATAACATTTACAATTTAATATGAGAATTTAATTTCAATACACTAGATTACCCTGCGAAGATTTTCATGCTATCAAAATTTTAGAAAACATTCTAAATGTGATAGTTATTATCAAACTCAATCATTTTTATCAACACCACAGTTCATTGCAGTATAAAACATTAAACACAGGAATCAATACTAGTCTATGATTATTTTAACTTAATCAAAAGTCTTGAGTTCAAGTCCACAATTGTATTTATTTACTATTAATAGTAATTCTATCTTATTCCAACATAATTTTTTTCTATAGAAAATAATATTTTTTACGATTTATAGTAATCATATTTGATTCGAATATGATTCTCTTCTATAGAAGATACTTTTATTATAGAAATTGTTTTTTACACTATTAATATACTTCAATTAAATTCTTAAAATGGAATCAGATAACTACCTATTTACTTTTGTTGATAAATCTTGGTCCACTTATCATTACCTTGAGAGAGTTTGTTATTCTAGGCAAGTGAACAGAGTTGAGGTTTAGCAGCCCATAATTTTCTGTCATAAAGGCAGGCCAAGCATGTCTTACACCAATTAATTGCCTCTATGATCTCCTCTTCCAAGCAATCATATAAGATTAGGGGGCAAAACATGATTAAGGCTCCAGAAAGTAATGAATTTAATAAGTGTCATTCTTCTTTCCTTTTTGAATAGCTAGGGGGCCACACCTTGGTAATTACATTAAAAGTAGTAACATTTTTACTTTGCTTTGAAATTTCAAAAATCTCTTTCTCTCTCACTCAAAATCAGAAGGCATCATGGCAGCCAAAGCAAAAGGAAGGGGTTGGCTTACAATAAAGAATGTGAGAAAAGGAAAGAAGCACGTTGCCAACCCCATCTTAGTAGATTCACACACTTCAGCAGCAGCAAAAGCCTCTTCTTCTTCTTCTTCTTCTTCTTCACTCTCTTCACAAATGAAAATACTTTGCTCTCTTCCTCCAACTCTCTCATACTTTCACTTTTCTTTGTTCATGCAAGATCCAAAGAACGATTCAAACACAAGGTATGTTGTATTGTTATGTATCCTCTACCTTTTCCTCTTCTTCACACTTGAACACGCACCCTACACCCATGTTGAGAATTTAATTATCTTATATACTTAGCTTTCTCTCATCGTATACATTACTATATTCTTTTTTGCTTACTAATAAATGTTTTTATAAATATGTGACCATCTATAAGCTCATGTTGAGGCTATATTGTTTTTTGGTATTTTTTGTTAGTTAGTTGTGGGGAAAAATGAAAATGCTCATCACATTATTCCTCTAAGGCCTAAAAAACGAAAATTAACTCTTGTCCCAGATTAGTCAAAAAAATGGGGTGCACTATGTCATCATTTTAGTAATTTTTGATTGGTTCAACCTTGTAAAGACCAAGTTTAACCTCTGCAGATTATAGTCTTTCAATGATGTTATGAATTTGACCAACCCAAAAAAAAAAAAAAAAAAAAAAAAAAAACATCATTCATGCCAAGGTAGGAAAGTCAAATTCTCTGGCTGATCTGCTTTTTAGCTTCTTTTTTCAATAGTGAGCCTAAATTTGGAAAATTACCAGTTAGTTAGTTGGCATATGCAAAGTTTAGATTTACTTTGTTACAAGGCTTCTAAACTTGACCCTCTCCCCAAATTTTCTTAAGGTTGAGAAAGAGCAAATAAATTCAATTTTAAGTTCCACTTGCATAATTGCTTCTTCTGCATGCCATTTTAGAAAAACAATAAATAAAAAAATGAATGTAGTGAAGGGTATGAATCAAGCAGCTGCAGCTGCATCATCTCAAGAATTCATGCATGACATCCACTTCATTTCAAGTTGCAGGAAGCCATGGTACCAAAGAGCAATTGAGGTGACTAGCCTATGGAAAAGTGTATCAAAATCCACAGAAATTCCAACACCTAATTCTTCAACTTTATGGAAGAGATCATCATCAATGCCAAAATCCCCTCAAGTCCCTACTACACCAAGTCCTAACAACAAGAACAAGCTAAGAAAATGTGCCTCTCTAAAGGTTGCATCATCCTTCACAAGGGTTTGTCTTTGTGCACCAATCTATTCCTACAATGAGATTTTAAGAGCTGAGGTGCCACCTAGAAGAAGCAATAGTTATCCAAGATCAAAGCCATTGCATACTTCACATGAGAGAACTCCAAGTGCTAGACTTAGCACTGAGGGAAGGAGGGTATTTAGGGGCAAATCATTGACTGATGATGTTCTAATGAGGAGGTTTGTGATTGAGGAAGAGGCAATGATGCAAATTAGAAGAAGAAATCAAATGGAAGTTATTAGGAAGAGGAGTATGATGAGGAGAAAAAAGCTTGGGCCTAGTCCTCTTAGTAGAATGGTTATGGCAAATGATATTGGACAATTTTAATTTGATTGGTCCAATTTGGTTAGTGTCCAGTCCAATTGGTGAATTTTGATTCTCCATATCAATGCCTCACCTTTCCCTTTTTTTTTTTTTTTTTCATTTGGCCTTAATTTCATTCACTGAACTTTTTCACCTTGTGTGACAAGTTTCTCCTACTGTGGTTATCTTATATAATTGCAACATATATTTAGTTTTATAAGACCCAATTTTAAGTGGGTTTGATTTAATGATATTGCTATGTATAGCTCAGTTCAGAATCACAACTTTTAATTTCGTTTCTATATTCATTCCCATGGATTTAGTTAGGAAAAATTCTTTTCTTAATCAAAGTGGTGCGTGTTTGGAGATATAAGATCAGTACAATAGTTGGGGAAAGTTGAAAAGAAAAGGGAAGAAGAGAAATCACGGATATGAATATCCCAAATTGATATTTCTAATAAAATTAATTAAAAAGAAGACTACTTAATTTCAAAAAATAAATCAAACATATACCGAATCTTAACTTCTCAAATCAACAAACGCAGCCAACTAACTGCTATGTGTAGTCCTTAATTTGCTTATAAGACACTCTAAAAACGTAATTCATGAATGACTTATAAAACTTGTAAAGCAAGGATAGTGGTTATCTAATTTGTATCTGAAAGCCCAAGTTAGGTTGTTTTGTGACTACTAATGTGACTCTGATACCCACGCATGCTTCATATTTAACTTATCAACCACCCCCCCTTTTCCGTTTTTGTTAATTTCTTTTTGATGATAAAAATACACACACACACATTAAGCTTCTTAACGTAATTTACAATTTTCAAATTCTAGGGTCAATAATAAAGGAAACGTTAATATAGAACTGTTAAAAACTAGAGCAAATTTGTTTCTGCTTTCCTCCTCATAATGGATTGAGTTAATTCATGTGAAAAGTTCTAAGTAGGTTAAATTAGTATCACTATCTTCTATGAAACTAACCTTGTGTTAATTCAAAACTTAATTAAGTATGAGGCTGTAATGAATTCAAAATTCTTGTTTAACTTTTTTAACTAGGATTTTAATAGCAAATCTAGACTTTCTTTCTTCTTCTTTTGACAGAAACAATATGTGGAATTTCTAAAGAATGTAGATGTTGAATTTTCAAGAATCTTATAAAACTTTTATTCTTTGGGTTTTACACTAGTTACAACCGTTATTTTGCTAGATTGAGAAGGTAAAGAGTGTTGAGAGTTGGTAGCTTACACCGGAATATTTATATAATAAGATAGTATCAATCCATTACTAACCGAATTATAATTAGCTTATTAATATTCGTAAGTGGAACCTAAATACTTATGGACACTGGATTTGGGTTGGTATTAATGGAAAAATATTATAAATGCAAACTAGCTATAATGGAGCTACCACTTCCAAAAGATGATTTTGTCCGTAGCAATCTTTTAAATTAATTGGTATAATAAAAGACATGCACCTGAAAGAACAATAAGATATGGTACATTGGAACATAAACTTCAATTCTTTTTTATATCATCATATTGTGCGAAATATTTACTAATTGATAATTAATTTTTTAAATAAATTTGACTGATCATATTTAATAAAATTTTCTTTTATAATCATATTTTTTTCATTCATAAATCCAAAATTTTAGTTTAAAAAATCAAGTTAAAAATCACTTGAATCAACGATTTATTAATCTTTAATTTTATGAATGATAGAGTAGTTTTATTTATTTTTCTCCTAAATATATCATTTCTACTAGTTTAGCAAATAACATGAGCCAAGAACAATTTGCAATGGAGAACATAGGACACGGAACTGAAGGTCTAAAGCACCTTGTGAATTGACATTTGTGCTTCAACTCAACATTAATTACAGATACCATAGCATCACGATGTGATAGAAGAAAAACATTGGTTACCTACCAAGACATGCTTTATAAATTATTATTACAAGATAAATACTGCTTTGTTCTCTGTCCGAGGAAATAATAAAGACAACCTTATCTGGATATTAAACGATCCATAATTAATAGCCCTCCAAGGTTTCACTAGATTAAATTCTGTCAATTTTATTTGTAACATTAGAAAATGGTAACTTCCTCACTTGAAAAGTTCTATCTTTTCTTTTTTTATATATAGAGAAAAGTTTCTATCTTTATATCATTAAGAATTTATGTTTTTAAGAAAGGAAAAAAGAGAGAATTTAAATCTTGATTAAAGATTTACTTCTTCACAAAACTATGATAATTAATTATTTCAAAAGTCAAATACCTTTAAACTCAAATGTTGATGCAATGATGTAATTTGTTTTTACATTTATATATGTAAAAATGATTTAATTATTATTATTAGTCTTGGTATAATCGAGTGAATTAGGAACATCATGATCTCTAATTCAAGGGAAAAAATAGTTTCTAAGTTTTATCTAACCTATAGGCACGAGATGGTCTTGTGCTCTTTGATTTTTATGAAAAAGTGCTTAGTTGAAGGAATCTTTCAATTTCCTCCACCGTTCCCCACATAAACAAACAACCCAAATAGTTGTTTGATGTGGTATATTTAGGAATCTCTCATCGACAACTCTGAACCTGATGGAGATTCCAAAATGCATGAGATGAATGTTCAAACACTTTTTATTTAATCCGTTGCCAAGTCAAGTCATGTTCATATTTTTTTTATTTCAGTTTTATAGATTGGATCCTACGGATGACCCTGAAAACAACGAAATTCTAATTTCGTATTTTCATTCCCATGAACGAGAACCAAAACTCTAATCCCCCCTAGTGGTGACCACTGTTTTTGGTTCGTACCGCACTTCTTGTTTTATTTTTTGGAGTATTTGAAGAAAAATATTAATATATACAAGAACTCATGTTACACATGTTTTTGTGCTTTTAAAGTATATATATGAGAAAAATATATTTTTAGTATATACTTTTGGTTAGATGAAGGCTATGTGGAACAAAATTAGTTCAAAGTTGTAAAGTTAGTTGAAAGATGAAAAATTAATTAATAGTTGAAAGTTGAAAAATTAACTCATTAAATTAAAAGTGTTTCACTGTTATTGAAATAGCTAAAAAGTGTAAAATGATAGAAAATTATAAAATCGTGTTTTATATAAAAAAAAGTATCAAGAAAATGAATAAATATATAAAGATATATATATATATATATATATTTAAAATTAGAAACTAGCATTTGAAAAAAATGTTATTTTAGGTAATATTTCAAAAAATGTTAAAAACTAAAAAAAATTATTTATCAAATAATCAAATGAATTTTTCAACTAATAAAAAATATTAGAAAATAATTAAAATGTCTTAACAAATATAGTCGTACTTGACTTCTTGTATTTTTATTAATGAATTTGATTTTCAAACTTTAAAATATGTATAGATTTAGTCTTTGTTTTTGTAACTTAAAAAACCATGATGAATACTTAGAAAGAAAAGAAAAGACTGTATTTACATAATTTATAAAGTATAAAAGTTTAGAGATCAAATTTATAATATAAAAATATAAAAATCTTTAATCATATTTGACAGAAAGTATAACGACTATACAAACATATTTTTCTCAAGTTTATTGAGAGATATTGCCTAGACATGTTATTAGAGATCAGATTAACAATTTGCACCATGGTTTAAAAAACTGTTAGCCAAAAAGGGTCGTTGGCAATTATTGAACCGTACCTTTTGGAGGTCAATTCTCTGAGTTGAGCAAATTACCGTTATTACAATTTCCAAATTTCAAAATTTGAGCAATTCAATCAACATGTGTTGTCGGTCTATTGTCCATACATTTCTTTATTATATGATTAATTAGTTTCATATAAAAAACTTGATACTAAACATTTTTTATTATAAGTCTGTTTGGATATAAGATAAAAATATTTTTGAAATTTTTTTTTAATTTTTTAGTAAAAATTCATAAAAATATTTCTAACTTTAAATCTAAACAGATTCTATATGAAGGGTACTAAGCTAGTTAGTAGTGAGTTTTTAATTTGGTTGAATGATGGGTCATGTGCGAAGACAGGGAGGAAAAGTGAGGAATAATAATAGATGAATGTGTTAGCGGTAGTGCAATGCAATGAAGGACACTTCACACTTGTGTTTGTGTTTCCAACCGAATGGTTTACTATATTACTTACTTGGGTTTCACGAATGGGTGGTGGCTTGTGATTTGTCATGTGTTGGCCTTTTCAATTTGTTTTAGGTCACATATATTTTTTATTAAAAACAGTTTTATTCAATCAAATAAGATTCTTATGAGTAATAGCAGGGCCGTTCCTGAAAATTCTTTGGCCCGGGGCGAAGTGTAAAAAATGGGCCCCTAACACAATTTTTTTGAAATACAAATAATATTAAAAAAATATAAAAATTCATTACATCCCAAATAATTTTCAAAACTGTATATTAAAGATACATATAATGCTTTATAAAAAGCATTTCCTTCGGACATTTCTTGACGCAAAAT
>PYAF01005619.1:1261518-1279431 GCA_007407185.1 Glycine tomentella
ACAGTAAAACTTAATAGTAACAAATAGAAAGTAATGAAAAAAAAGATTAGATTATTACCTTACATTTGATTCAATGTCGATAACAAAGGCAAAATCGAAAGATACCACTGCTCCCAATTTTTAGAAATCAAAGATCCCTATATAAGAAATTCACAAAAAAAGACAAAAAACTTCAGTCGAAAATTAATCGAAAATACAACAAACAAATAATTACGAATTACAAATTTAAGAAACTAAAAACTAAAAACATTAAACATTTACCTCAATTAATCGAAGAGCAGGAGCTGAAGAGGTAGAGACAGAGGAAGAGCTGAAGAGTCGGAGCCGTGATTCCCGTGAAGATGGAAAGAAGGAAGAAGAATTAAGGAAATTGTTTGGAAAAGAAAAAAAAATGTTGTCAATGCTTCAGATTTGCAACATGGCAAATTGGCAATCTTAATTAATCATTTGATCCAACGCCTTTATTCCTAACGTTGGGGATTATCAATTTCATTTATTGGATGAAAAAAAATATTTTTAGTAAACCAATCAAATATGTGGGTTCCGTAACTTCCTTCTGCAATTTCCGCAATATACGTAACGTAAGCCAACGGCTAGCTAGCTACAGCTGTACTCACTACTCACTACATATAAACAGAAAATAATTGGGCCCTGGGCAGGTGCCCCGTTTGCCCTGGCCCAGGGCCGACACTGAGTAATAGTTTTTAATATAATTGTATATTCAGAATTTCAACTCAAAATTTTTAGTTAAATTAAAATAATCATACATCAGTTAAGTTGATTCACGCTCTAAATTATGTAAACTTTTTGGCTCCAACAATGGTTAAACTTTTTGGTTCCAAAAATAGCTTAAGTCACATGACTCAACTCAGGTGTGTGTGTTTGGTTTGGTTTTGGCCCATTCAACACATATTCATGGCCCTGCCTTTGTTTCCCATGTTGCACTTCTCTGTGGTTTCCAAGCCACCCCAACATTATCTCTACGCAGGTTGTACCTGTGCATGTGGGGTACGTTACTGCTACCACCCACTGCATTTTTCATCGACTGAAAACCACGCTCTAGTACTATGCTTTGGGTCTTGTACAATGTATATACTTTAAGGGGAAAAAAATACTTTATATTCAATCAAAATGGATTAACTTGTGTAGCAAAAAAAAGAATGGAATAACTTGTTGCTTTTCTTTTAAAAGAATATTTTTTGAGGGTTAAATAGATACAAAATAAAGAATAGAGAAAAAAAAAAGAAACATAATTATGGTATATTGTATTAAATAAAATATCAATTATCTGATATTCAAATAACAAAATACAGTATATAGATACTTTTTTATTTATTAAAACAGATACTTCAATGAAGTTCAGTATATCCAGTAATTAATTTTTTGGTACAACGCTACAGTACTGCATCCCACTGGTATGATCATTAATGTTACATACACTAGTTGAGTACAAGTTCCTGTTCCAATTTAATTGGTGAAGCCAACTTGGTGTTTTATTGATAACGTTTTTGTAAATGGTCTATTACATTTGTTAGCTATGTGATCTTATTTTGCTACAGGGTGGGGATTGGGGCTGAAATTTGCTACTGCATGCCATCGTTTTTGTATCTCTAGTTATAGCCTTATAGGGTAGGCTATATCTTGTAAGTACTCTTTTGTTAATAATATTTTGCCTTAAAAAATAATTTATTAAATCACGTAAATATATATATATATATATAAATGAATATTTATTAAAAAATATAAATACTAAATAAAATACTATATACTAAATTTATATAAAAGCTTATTTTATCAACTTATATTATAAAAAATATAAAAGTAATAATTCAATGAGAAGTAATACAAAAGGAGAGTTCATGTTCAGTTTTTATGTGTAAAATTATTTTAAATTAGTCACAATTATGATTAAGATTAGTCTTTAGTTCAATGAATTAAAAACATCGTCATAATTTTTAACTCAAGATAAAAATAAATACATAATAATTAATTTAACAATTTACACGACAACATCATTTCTTATATTTATCTCTCTTTATCCATCATTTATTACATTTCAATTTATTTATTCTCTTCTTTCTTTCCATTCCTTGTACATTATGTTATACTAATTAAATGCAGTGGAAAAGAATTGAGTCAACCTAATGAATAAGAGTTGAATAAACTGACTGAGTTGCATAGGAGTCAACTGGTTCAACGTACATAAACGGTTGATATTAATAACACAAATCAATTTAATGACCAACTCAAACAATCTAGGGGTAGGGCTAGTTCATAGATATAACTGAATGGTCAGTTCAAGTCCAGCTTTTAACGTTGCTTATAAGAAGACATGATTTTCCTCTCAATAATTTCAATGGTTGAGTCGAAAAAGAAAGAAAGAAAAAGATTTAGTGCTAATGTTTTTAATATCTTCATATTAGACAATAGTTTACTTCAATAAATAAAATCTGGTTCAGTAAAATTAATAATTTAGACTGTTACAGCAATAAAAGACTTATATCAATATTAATTAAGACTAGTTAATTAGGTGACTTTTTTTCAACACCAATCCAATGTTTTTGACTTGTTATACTATGCTTTTTAGCTCAAAGGCTTCACGTTGTTCCAATGATCTATATGCATGGCAAGGTGGAACCACCTGAAAGAATTCCAACACTGAGTATCATTTCTCAATGCTTAGTAGTTAGTTAGTTGAGTTGGTAACCAATAAAGCTCATGATGTGCTTAATTTGCAAAATTTGGGCCTCTAGAATGTAGCTCATAACATTTTCAATACGATATATGATGAAAATGAAATAAAATTTGATTATATTGACAGAATGAAACTTAAAATAAAAATAAATAACACAAAATATATTCTTACCATTAATTTGAGGTATCAACCAACAACTAATACAACTACTTTTTTTTTTTGTTATAAAAAGGAAGTACTGTGCCGGCAGTTTTATTTTTATTTTTCATGATAACATAAAAAGTTATTTAAAATAGATCACTTTCAAGTCACATCTCTTAATTTTAAGTTGTACGTCATACTCCTTAACATTTTGTCACATGTCATCCCTAAAATAATCAAAATAACTTCATTTTTTCATAAATTAAAAAAATTCAACTTTATGTGGTATACTTTTCACCTTCAATATATTAGACGTGAAACTAGCTTGGTTTTATAACTTCATAATTGAAACTTTCAAATTAATTCTAGTATTGTTTAACTTAATTATATATAAATATTTTTTATTGGAAAGATTTTTCATCAGTAGTAATCCATAAATTGCACTCCCAATTAATTGTGGATAATAATATTGGCTTAACTATTATGTGTTGTTGTTTTTATTATATAATCATATATTGTTTATTTTAAGTAGAATATTACAAAGCTAAAAGTCAAGGACTGATACCTCAAGGTATTGAAATCTATTTAAAGGATTGATATCTCTAAATAAATATTTTTCTATATATACAAAACATGAATTAAATCCATGTTCACATATTTAAGAGACAATATTATCTACCAATCATGTCATATTTTGTTGATCCATATATTATTATTTAATATTGAAAAATTAGCATTCACATAATAATGATGATAAACCTTTTCGATCAGCTTAGTGACTCCGAAGTGAAGGTTAATTGATTTGGGGTCTGAAGTGTTTCTTTGTCCAGCCCATTCATTAAAAAATAAACCTTAATTCATTAGAAATAATCATATTTAAGTTGGATAAAATTATTATAAACGATAAAAAAAATCTTTAAATATTTAAAACAATTATATATTCAAGATTCAAATTCAATATCTTTAACTCTATGATAATTGTTTCACGCACTCCATCGATGTAACCTTAATCCTTCTTATAATATGTGATAAAGATGCACCATTCCATGGTGCCAAGTTGCCAACAACACAGTATCGTATCTGGTGGCCCCATGCCAAGATTTTTCCACACTGTCTCAGCTCTAACGAACAGAAAAGATAACCCTGCCTTCTTCTTCGTTGCGTATTTCATGGACCTGTGTAAAAGTGGTCCCACACGACCCGTCAATAATGTTTACCGTTACATATAATTTGTTAATAAATTAAATCCAATAGTTAAGATAATTGAAGAGTTGTAATGTTTTTCATGTTGCTAATTTAATTTGTCTCCATACATAAGCTGAATATATATTTTTTTTTTGAGGGGGTAAGCTGAATATTGTTGGATTTTTGCAAAATAATCTCTATGGAATTATTGCAAATGCAAAGCCCAACCACCTCTTTTATCATCATCTTGTCGGAAGACGAGTGTGATATATCAATGAAAAAGCAAATTCGGGGGTTACAAAACCCTTATCCACACAATTATAGGTGGGTATACAAATTTGTTCAATTCATTTAAGTTTGGCTCATAATCTTTAAAAAAAAATTAAATTTGATTCATATTGACTCACAAATTTAATGGACAATGGACTGGTACGGTCTGACTGACATTGAAAATGGATTATACTTTCTTAGTCTGTATTTATCCCATGTATTAAATGGGCCAATCCATAAAAAAAAAATTAAAACTGAAGTTAATTAATAACAAAAATATATTACAATTGTTTTTTTACAAAACAAAAAATTGGCTAAAACCAAAAATATTATTTTCTCTTGTAGGTTCTTATTTATTGATAAATGATTAAATTTCATAGTAAAATAATTATACTAATAAAATATAAAACAAATAATTAACAGACAATATAGATCAAACTCGCTAAACCCACAAGTTAAGTATAGTATGTGTTTGAAAAACAGTTACATCAAAAGTAAATTAATTTTCAGGCGAAGCAACAATATAATTATTTTAGCATTTTTGCTTTGAAAAATGTATTATTTTCAAATCTTAACTTATATTTAAATATAGAGTCTATTTGGATATAAGATTAGAAGTATTTTTAAAAACATTTTTATTAAAAAATATATTATATTTTTAATAAAAAATTCTAAAAAAAATTTCTAACTTATATCCAAACAAGTTTTCCTTTAATTGGATAAAAAAGCTCATGTTAAACGAGTTACCATGTACTCAACAAATAATATTTTTACGGTGGTCCATCCTGCATCACTGTATACCTTTACCGTTTAAAAATCCACCTGCCTTCTCTGGTTTTGACTCTTGCAAAAACCAAGACTTTTCGAAACATTAACGTGGCATTTAATTCTTAAGATAAGAGATTTTCAACAAAACACCGAGTAGTTCAAGTTTGTCAATACCAACACGTAACAACACCTGTTTAGAATCACATCAGAGTTCAAACAATTGTAATGAATCATTTATTTTAGTTAATTAAATTATATCATCCTAGTATCCAACTTAATTAATTAAATAGAGTGTATGAGTGATATAAATCTTATGATATCATGTTTAATTCTTATAAATAAATAAAACCATACCATTATGAAAGTAACAAAAAATTATAAATTAAAATGTTACATCAATACACAGACAGAATATAACCCATGTTCTTTTAATATATAAGTTTTTTTCTTATCAATTTGACTCATTTTTTTCAGCAAAACGACTATGCCATATTTTATGGAAAGTGTTACAAATCAACTACTCAAAATAATAATATCCGACAAGATAGAACCTTTCAGTTCTTGAAATGCAATGCAAAGCTCAAAAATTCCCTTTTTCCAATTTCTTCTATTTCTATCCTTCTATTGTGGACACACAAAGTAGTATTATGCATGTGTTTACAAAAAAGCGCGCGTGTGTTTCAGTCTCTAGAGAAGCGTAGCATGGATGAGGGTATTCAGAGAAAGCTCCACCTACATGCCAGTGTCATAAATAAAAGTCCTATGCTTTTTTTAATTTGTGATGTGCAGTATTTCTGTCAGATCTAAAAATAACAGTGGAGGATCAAAATGTTGGTAAGGTTGCAATAATGAGAAAAGGTTAGTAATATAGAATTAATAAGGAAGAAGAAATTAAAGAGCAATGGTACCAAACTCAACCGTTTTATAATAAGTGGCAATGTTAATTCTCTTTTGTAGGTGTCCACATTAGTCTTCCCATTGAAGTAAAGTTGGTTGAAGTTGTCCACATTGAGTGAGAAAGTGGCCAACCAAGAAAGCCTTACTCTCTCTCTCTCTCTCTCTCTCTCATCAGCATCATCATGGAACCAAAAGAAAGAAAGTAAAATAAGTATTAGTACTAATATAAATCCCACAAAACAAAGAAAATTATAAATCCTTCAAAAGGTGAAAGGTGGCTAGAGGAAAAGTAACTCCACACAACACATCACAGCCTAAGAGAATTGGATTCTAAGCGAGCGAGAGAGAGAGAGAGAGAGAGAGAAGGAAGAGAGAATCATGTGGTGCTGGAAAGGAGAGGGAGGCTAGAAGAAGGAAAAAAAGTGCTAGAGGGTACCCTCTTGTTAATTTGCACTGTTTTTGTGTCTGTTGCAGCACTTTTAGGAGTTCTTCTATTCTATCAACCTCTGCCAACCAACAAAACAAGGTATCTTATCTATGATCCTTGTGTTTTTGTGTTTGTTTTTATTAATAAATTTTGAAGATTTAGCTTTTGGGTTTGTGCTAGATTTGTTAGTTATTATGGTTATGTTATCAATCTTATGAGCATGGGACATGTCGGAATTGTAATTCTTAATGAACATAGCATTAACTGACATGACCTCGGGATCCTCTTAACATAGTCTCAAACGCTAGAGCCTGTCAGAAGATTATGTCTTCTCGTCTTTTGTTGAAACTGAAGGATAAGAACTCACTCTCTTTCTCTCTCTTTCATGCTCATAACTTGGTCTTTCTTTCTTCTCCATTGGAATTGACTAGCTTTCATTTCATAGATCATGTAGGATTTTCTTTCTTCTCAACTTTCCTTGGTTCCTAGAACAAAAAATTCTTCTTTTTTCTTTTTTCATTTTTGGTGTTTAATTTTGACAATTCTGGTTTCTTATACGTTTATTTTCATTTTGCAATTGAAAATTTCGTTCTCACCTTAAATTATACTCCATACTCTTTCTGTGTAGCTTTAATTGGTCGTGTCATGTACCCTTAGGTTGGAGTCTTTGTTTATACAATTATCCAATTAAGAACTATAGGACTATTTTCTTCTTCTTGTGTGCTCTGCATAAAGAGGCCTATTCTCTTGGTTGAGGGAAGGGTTTTGCATTTAATTTCATTTGTTGTTTATTTATTCAATTATTTTTTGGCCATCAACAGTGCTGAAAATAAAATAAAGATGCTGCCTCCTTGCTGGCGATCGTTCGGGTGAGCTTTACTCTCTTTATCAATCTGTTCCATTGGTAAAGAAGAAACATAATATGTACCAAAAACATAACAAAGCTAGAAATATAATATTATTGTTCCATATAGATTGTTATATATAGCCATAAATAATAGAATGAATTTTAATTTTTTTATCCGGCAAAGGTTAGTTTGTTAGAATAATGATAGAATGAACTGTATGTGTGTCTATATATAAGAACCTTTCTGTGATCTTGTATGCTAGTCCATATTTATCTCATATGTTTCTGCTCTGTCTTGTTATGGCAGAATTGTAAGCAACTTATGTATAAAACTTAATACATGAAACATTGTGATCTTACAACTGCTGAATTCATATTATATTTGGAGCTACCTGAAAAATTGTTAATCCTAAAATAGCACCAGCATGTACAAGCCATGATCTTTTGTGTCTTCATTTTCTCTTACAGGAAGAAACAGTAATGCTACTGACATGGGAAAGAAGGGGAGTTGGTTTTCTGCAATCAAGAGAGTTTTCACACACCACTCCAAGGGGAAGGTAAGTAATATAAGTTCTTTCACAGAGAAATCTGATTTTTTTAATAGATTTTTGTATGTTGTTCTTGTTGTTATATTTAGTTTTCTTTTGGCATCCCCATTAGATGCCAAAAAAAAAAAAAAAAAAGTTAACCATTTAAGGCTGGAATTATGGTGAATAAGTTTGCAGTTAGTGACACTGAATTGTAAAGGACAGACCTATTTCCAAGTTTTTACAGTACCGAAATTCTGGTTTATTGCGCACTGTAATTGTATAATGATATAATACCACATTTTAGAAAATCTGTCAAACATCAAATAGGTTCCTCCATGATCACTAATAGATAACTTGAAATATTGCAAAGTGATCTAGGAGGTTGGCTGCCTTTCATTCCAACATTGTTACATCATATTGCTTTATGAATTAATTATGAGTTGTTACTCCCTTTTGTCTGAATTTTGAAGTAGAAAGCAACACCTACTTGATGATGATTACTTTATTTAGAAGTTAATGTTTGCAGCAAGTTTTGTTACCAACATGAAGTTTGTTGCAACTCTACAGATTTTATATGTCTAACCATTTTTTTGTATAATACAGCAGGATTCAGATAATAACAAAGGCACAAAAGAGAAGAAGAAAAGTCTAGGAAAACTAAAGCATGGAGAGACCAATTCATTCATCCCCCTCTTCAGAAAGCCAAGTAGCATTGAGAAAATCTTTGGGGACTTTGAAAGGGAGCAACAATTACTGGGGTTAAGGCCTGCCACTCCTCCGGAGAGGCCTAAAACACCACCTTATGTCCCTCCAAGAGCTGCTTCTCCTAGGCCTCCCTCTCCAAGGGCTGCTTCTCCGAGGCCTCCCTCTCCAAGGGCTGCTTCTCCGAGGCCTCCATCTCCGAGGGCTGCTTCTCCGAAGGCAGCTTCTCCACAAGTTACCTCTCCCAAAGCTGCATCTTCCCGGATTGCTCATCACCACAAGGAGGTTGGCTACAGGCCAGAACCAACTTTGAGGCAACAGCATGCCACAGCTACTAAGATCCAGTCTGTTTACAGAGGCTATATGGTAAGCTTTTTCATGTGTTCTGAATACCATAAATAGAATTTAGGCTTTGTGAATGTGTGTCCTTAGGTCTATGTTTAGGAATTAAAGTAGCAAGACAAATGTTAACAAATAAAAAAATGAAGACATTTATTAAAAATTGCTATTAATGCATCCATCCATGATTTTGAGTGCATCTCCAGAGCATTTAATACTTTATCGCTTAAGTAATCAGGATGATGCTAATAAAGGGTAAAGCATGCTTCTCATCTTTGCCAGAAGGGAACAAGTAAACAAAAGTCATAGAATTCAAGGTAATTGATAAAGCCAATGTCTACTTTTTGCTTAGGTTTATATCATAAAAATGAGAAATACTAATAGAAAACTCACTAGCACATTTTCTCAAACACGCTCCTTATTATTATGAACTTTATCGTGACTCACTCTTAATTTTGTAATTTCTAATAGACAATAATAAAGAGTGTGTTGCTGGTACTCTTCATAAAAATAGCAGTTTTCTTAAAGTGTATAGGAATAATAGATAATATAAATAATTATTCTTCACTTAAATGCTCAAATTTACAGTTAAGTTTGTCCAGCAATCAGAAAATGAAACATAAAAGCACGTCATGTGTAATTATTTTCTGGCAAAAAGAAAGTTAGCGATTTCTTTTTTGTCAAACTTGAAAATTATTTGCCTGAGTAGGGTGATATACTGTGCCAATTTACCCTGAGATGTTGAACAGGTTAAAATTGAGTCAGCGTTTGCATGCATAAAGCTCATTGATCCAATAATTTTAACTGCTTTTCATTAATATGAAAGAAAGATCAACCTTGTGACATATAGTATTTGCAATGCAATGCAGGCCAGGAGGAGTTTTAGAGCTCTAAAGGGTCTGGTGAGGCTTCAAGGAGTGGTAAGAGGGCAGAATGTGAAGAGGCAGACAGTAAATGCCATGAAACACATGCAGCTGTTAGTGCGAGTTCAATCTCAGATTCAGTCTCGAAGGATCCAGATGTTGGAAAACCAGGCACGATATCAAGCCGATTTCAAGAATGATAAGGATGCAGCCAGTATCTTGGGCAAACTCACTGTAAGCCTTCTAACTTGAACATGTGAAACTTGTTGAGAACATGAGAAAATGGATAAATGTAACATGTAACTTGTGTTGATAACAAAAAGTTCAACTGCCAGTGGCTAAGTAACAGGAACTAACTATTGCTTAGGTCTCAAGAACCTTGCTTGGCCAACTCACATTAAATGTTAACTACTTTTTGCTAATTTAGGCACTTCAATATTAAAAGACTAAGTGCTTGTTTGGTTACGATTTTCCAATTCGCGTATAAACTCTCTCTCCACATTCTGCAGAATCGACAAATCCTAGCTTTCACGTAAATGAGTCAATTTGAAATGGTTTTAGGGGGAGACGTGCCTAACCGACGCACCCCCAATCACACACTAAATACCCTTCACTTTGTAGTGTTGCCTTAATGGCCAAGTTTGCTTTTTGTCTTTTACTGTGTTACTTTTTCTTTGTGTTAGTCTTTTACTGTGGGTTACACCATGGTAAGTAGCTCTCTCTCTTTTCCTTTATTCTTTCCCAAGTGAATGTGGGATTTGATCCTAAGTTTTTTTCAAGCACTGGCTTCAATGGACTTTACCAGCTATTGTTAGGCCAGCTGACACCTTCAAATTTAATGACTAGTTGAACCTTTAGGTGGGTTACACTGGCCTAATTTCTTTTATAATCAGGTAAATAAATTTAATAAAAAATTCAAGTTATTGGTGGTATATTATTGTTATTGCATACTTTATAATCCAAGGACCATACAATCACAAATCACAACTTGATCTTTTCAGCAATAGATGGTCATGCTCTTCCTTGAGGCATCTATCTTGTTAGATGTGAAGTTAGTAACTTACTATGATTTTAGTCACTATAACTTGAAAAGATGTGGTGGATCTTAATAAAGTCTACCTTCTATTCCGAAATGTGTGCGTGCTTGTATTTCCAACTGCCTTCATTTTACCAATCAAACCAAGTGATTTTCATAATTTGAAATTTGGGTGTAGTCTGAAACAGGCAATGAAGAGTGGGATGATAGCTTACTGACCAAAGAGGAAGTAGAGGCAAGATTGCAGAGGAAGGTGGAAGCAATCATCAAAAGAGAAAGAGCAATGGCATTTGCATATTCACATCAGGTACTCACCAACACAACCCCAAACCCGCCCTTTCCACTTATGCTTTGCTTTTTTCTTTTCTTTGAAAGTAAAAGGAGTAATAATTCTTCATGAAAAAAGAAAAAGGCACTTCCTATTCATTCTATTATTTTCTTGTCCAATTTTGAATGTGATCACATGTTCTATTACTTGCTTAATCCTTCAAAACTAGCATTTTTAAAAGAAAATGTATGTGATTCTGTGAATGTTTTTGAAAACTAGTAAGAAATCACGTTTGACATGTGGAAACTATAACTATTAAACTTCTTAAAATCACATCTGAGACATGGAACCAAACATTCTTATGACAGAATAGTTGAATTGACTTCATCTTTCCATTGTAATAACAAAATTCTCTATATGTTATAACTTTGTTGAATATGCGAAACAGCTATGGAAAGCCACTCCGAAATCAACTCACACCCCGATGACAGATACACGATCCAGTGGATTCCCTTGGTGGTGGAACTGGTTGGAAAGACAAACACCTGCAGCAACTCCACAAGAAAGACAAAGCTTGAAGAATTTTCAAATCACACCTCCAAGACCATACTCAGAGCAAAAGACTAGTCCAAGACCTGGCTCCAGCACTCAAAGGCAGCCGCAGCAGCAGCAGCAGCCTCATTTTGCCTTTGATAATATGGACACTCCCACACCAAAGTCCACAAAATCAACCATAGTGACATCAAAACCGGTGCGAACACCTCCATTTAGAACTCCTCAGGCTAACAGCTCAGGCTCAGGCTCTAAATATCCGAGACCAAGGGGTGTGGGGTCCAATTCACCCTTTGATGTGCCATTGAAGGATGATGACAGCCTCACAAGCTGCCCACCATTTTCAGTGCCAAACTACATGGCTCCAACCCTTTCCGCCCGGGCCAAAGCACGTGCTAGTAGTAATCCTAGAGAAAGGCTTGGTGGAACTCCAACTAGTACTGATTCAAAGAGGAGGCTCTCATTCCCCTTGTCACAAGGAATTGGATCATTCAAGTGGTCTAAAGGGTTCTCAAGCAAGGATCAAAGGGTGCCAGATAAATTTCAGTCACTTGAATCTATAGGAAATGTGAGTGTGGATTCAACGGTGTCTTTGCCTGCAAGGGTGGTGGGAAGAAAGCCTTTTACAAGATTTGTGTGATTTATTCTGTTTTATTCTTTTCTTTTTTTTAAAACCATTTTATTTTGTCCATGTTGGTGTTGTTATCAGTTACATTATGATTATGATTTGAGTGTATTGGTGATAGTTTGATAACAGGTATACCCGTTGTAAACTAATAAAAACATAATAGGAAATGATGGTTTGGTAACTTTGATTGGATTTGGAGCTTTCCCTTTTTGGTTTTTGTTCCTTGTTACATTGTTTTAAGAGTATTGGTTAAGAAATCTTTAAATAGAAAGTTATTTTTTTAAGGATTAAATTGAAATTCATGGGAAAGTTTATATGATTATTCTTTTCAATAAAAAAACTTCTTACTTTTAATTCTTCAACCAGTACCCTAGGTATATTAGTTAGCATTTTCCTTGCTTTTTAGGGTACACCTGAAAGGAAAGAGCAAAGACAAGAATTAATTCCTGTTAACAAAAAAAAAAAAAAAGTTCAGAGCGTCTGCCAGAGCAGAAGGGCAGATGGTGGCAGATGAAGATCAAATGGAGGAGAATCCTATTTGAAACTCTCCTAGTTAGCATTCAATTTCTTTGACCTTGAATGTCTCCACTTCAATTAATTTGTTATAAGTATTACTAATGAATGGTGAATTTGAATAAGCTTTTGAAAAAAATACATTTTTTGTTGCGTATTTTTAAACTTTTTTATTCCGGAAGATATTTCTTCCATCTCTGAAAAAAAAAACACTAAAATGATCTTTCTGGAGTTTTATTTAAAAATGTATAATTATCATTAGCTTTTTAAATATGTTTTTCAATTAAAGAAGAACTTAAACAAACAAATAATTGGACTCCATGTAACTCTAGTTTTCAATTAGGGAAAATGATTTGTCAAAAGCTCATGAATTGACTTGGTCTAGCCTAATTAATATATTACTAAACAAATTAAACTGCGTCTTTTCTTTCAAAAAATATATTTATCTCTTTAAATAATTTAAAATTATTTTATAAACTCTACGGGTCAGTAGTTATTATTATTATTATTATTATTATTATTATTATTATTATTATTATTATTATTATTATTATTATTATCTCACGAAATTATTTTGTTTTTATAGTATTAAAAGATTTATGTTCATTCAACTATTGGTCTAATTTTTGTTTTTAAAAGGCATGTATCCTCTTTCTAGGCCATCTTAGTGACAAACTCTCCTTTTCTAATACCTAATATAGTTACATATTCAAGGTTATAACTCGAGATCACTCTTACAACAACCTCTTGTTTTACGTGTTCAGTAATAAAACTCTAGACATACTAGTTTGTTTTTGTTTTTTGTTTATTGAAATGAGAGTAGTAATAATAATATTAATGGAAGATGTTAAGTTGGAACACCATTTGTAGAGGCCAAAACCAGTAAACCACCTCTTGCGACAACCGAATCTTATTAGGTAAGTAAACAGAGACAAAGATGCCACTTCTTATATTTTATTCAGGAAAAAAAAACAAAAAAAAAACAGAGACAAAGATGCTAATACATGTGGAGGCATATTGACAGAATGACAGTGTTTTCACATGGGCTATTAACGAGGCACAAGGACTCCGATTTGATATCAACAACGGCTATGTGGTGAATTGTGATGATTAATCATAAGGTTCATAAGGTTCCATAATAAGAGGACGAAGGGGACAGCTGGCTCAAAGGTAAATTAAGGTAGTAATTGCTATTAGTTTTTTTCTTTATAAAGTAATAAAAAGATTATGAATTTTTTTGATAAGTTAGAAATATTTTTGAGAATTTTTCTATTAAAAAAATATTATATTTCTAATAAAAAAAACTCTCAAAAATACTTTTGATTTATATTAAAATTTTGCATATATTGATAAAAAGATCTAATTTATAAATTTTTCATTTAAAGATAAAAGAATCTTCTAAAAAAATTAGATCTCTCACTTAAATATACTAGTCGGTGATTTATTGATTTAAATAGGTTGAACTACTAATAAATAAATATATATTCTTATTTTTATATTATAAACTAAAAAAAATATTGTTGAAGTAATATATGTATTTATCTATAAAAAAAATGTAATACATATTTATTATCAAGTAGTTTAATAGTAGTAATATATTTCAGTTCAAAACTTAACATAGTACTTATAACTTCGTAAATGTCCTTTATAGGTTTATTCAAGGAGCAAATGCAATTCGGTGATTAAAACTTTTAGTTTGATTTTAATACATTGTAGTGTGTGTAGATTGTTATATTTTTAAATTAATTAGAA
Source organism: Glycine tomentella (assembly GCA_007407185.1). NCBI lineage: Eukaryota > Viridiplantae > Streptophyta > Magnoliopsida > Fabales > Fabaceae > Glycine > Glycine tomentella. Next base: position 1,275,932 of record PYAF01005619.1, read on the forward strand.
ATCACTTTAAAGTATTTTGATAAATATCCCGATAAACCAACAATCATGCACAAACTTTGTGATCTCATTAAAATTATTCACACAACGAGCTGAAAAATCGGGGTATACTATATATGTAAAAATGAGGGAGAATAAAAGATCACTTAGAGGTTTTATCTTGGGTCTCCCAAATAATTATTGAGATACTTTTAGTCCCCATTAAATGGTGAGAGTTTTCATGTCTCTTTGGGCTTACACTAGGATGATACACAAGGTAGGGCACTGTTAATACAAGGTAGGAATTAGAATTAGAATTAGAATATAACACAAGGTAGGGCTCAAAAAGATCTAGGTGTCATGAAAAACAATGGAAAATGATGACAATGTACATAGCTCAATGTAGGATTGATGTCTTCTGTTCTTATCTTCTTTCCCCTTAGTTTGGTTGTAGATCCATAGTATTTGTAGAGACCATGTGCCATTTCATTTTTCGAGGTTACGAACTAAAAGAGATGGCTCTTTTTACCATGCATGCTCAATTAATGTTTCCAATCTCATCTTTACTCCAATAAAAAAAATGATTTACTATTTTTTCACCGTGAAGAACAAGAAAAAACAATGTTCCATCACCACGTTAGTTCTCATTTTCACCTAATTTCCACCACACATTGTCTAACAATTCCTCCTATATTTCCTCCAATTAGTTAACTTACTATCTTCACGTAATAGGCATAGATAAATGCACAAGAGCAAGAAAGAAATGTTCCTTTCATTTTTAACGCACCTTAGTTTTAAAGATCTTTTCGAAAGAGTAAAAGGCAAATTTTCCCCCTAAATTTGTATGTTGTATTTTAGTTCTTGAAATTTTAAGAAAAAATTAAATAAGTTTCTGAAATTTTTTAAAGTTTTATTTTAAGTTTCTGAAATTAATCTCTTTTTTCTCATATTGGTCCTTAAATTTATGTTATTATTATTTCTCATGTCTTCGGATTAAGAACCAAAATAAGAAAGAAAGAAAAAGGTTACATTCAAGGATTTAAATGAAATTCTAAAAAACAAGAGTTTATTGGAATATTTCTTAATTTTATGGACTAAAATTATAACAAGATACAAAATTAGAGACAAAATTGACCATTTATTTCTTGTCCAAAAGAAAAAAATGAGTCATTCAGAGATTGATGGGTGAAATAAGATAGAGTCTTGCATTTTACATGTTTTCGTTTCAATTCATTCATATTTTGGAATAAGATTAATTTAAGTATCTATTTATCTTCGTTCAAAAAAAAAATTGTTAATTAGTACTCTTAATATATTGGTGTGATTAAATAAATAAGATAATAAATATTTTTATTGAGATACCAAAAAAATACGTATCTTGTAATTTTAAAGTAAACTTTCACATAATTTTAAAGAAATTAGTTAGCAAGACCAAAAATAATAATTAGAAAGCTGACGAGTTTTGTTGACTTGTTTCAGACAAGTTACCACACTTGGCAAACCTTGTGCCGTTTCGCCGTTTGAATTTTGCCTCAGCCAACGTAATTCGTTTCGTTCTGTCTTTTTCTCTGCAAACTGAACTGCAAAAAGGATCCAAATTCAAAACGACATAACACATGTATAGACACAATCACGCACAGGTGTGAAAGATATTAATATTACTATTAATCTTTGCTAAGAACAAACAAACTATGCACATTTTCGTTTGAAGAACAAACATCATAAAAGATGTTATCAAAGAAATAAATGACGTGAAATTCGAATCTCTGGCAAAATAATGCTTCAAGCGGGAAAGCCAAAGCAGAATGATCATGGACCAGAAATCAAAACTGACTAATATTTTACGTGTTTTGGTTGAATTCATATACAGTAGTTGCTCAAATTTTTATATTGATGTGGATTTCTAGCAACTCGACACACATGTTCACTTTCTATACGAGAAAAATAATTAGAGAACAATTTATTTACACATTTTCCCATAAATTTCAGTAATTTCTGTATCATATAGCTAGAGATGAGAAACTTCCTCCATCCCATTATAATGAGAAGGTTAAAATAAGTTTTAATCTTTCATAAATTAACAATTTTTTTTTAGTTTTTAATATTTTATTCTTAATGAAATTAATTTTATTTTTTATCTTTAATATTTTTTAGTCGATAATAAATTAATCAGTTTTGTTTTAAATTCTTAATGAATTTTGTTCATTTGTTTTTAATCCATTCTCAAATGGATTAATCCAAAATCAACAAAATTTATTAGAAACAAAAAATAAAACTCCTTAATTTTTCAGGAATTTAAACAAAATTATTGATTTATCAAATACTCAACACAAATAAAAAAATTATTAATGAACAAACATAAAATTTAAGTATTTTGTTAATGATAAAAAAAATATTTTAGCCTACTTGAAATATAGAATCTTTTTATCTCTATTTTTAAAAAACTATTTTTGTCCTGTTTATAATCCCTTCTATAAAGAAAAAGTAAAATTAATCATTTGCCCCTAGGTTAGAACGAAACATTAATCTAAAAATTTGTAATTAAAATTAAAACTACATAATACAAGCGTCTTCCAAAATCGTTTTTGACCCGTAAAAATACGTTAGGAGAGGAAGAAGTAATTAAAAACCATAATTAAAATATTGAAATACACATTTTATTTTTATCCCAATCAAACTCTTATTCAAATACATCACGTAAAACCAAACATAGACTTACCCATCATATTATTATTAATATTATTATGAATAAAATTCATTTAAAGTCTTAATCCACTTCTACTTCAACTAATCACTTTTGTGTTGTGTACTGCTTTCATTACACGTTAGCCTGACATTCTCCACTCCAAAGACCAGGTGCTTAATAAAAGTGAAATTGCACCAAGAAAAATAAAGCCTTCCACCCCTATGTCAATAGACTTTATTAATTAATAATAACTTAATTTCTTAGTTATTTTTCTCTTAAGAACAACACATTTCATTCTTATTTTTTTTTTTCAATTTTCAATTTCAAATTATTTTAAGTAATTATATACATCTTTATTATAATTTTAAATTTTTTATTTTAATTTATTTTTATAAAATCACCTTTAGATTTTCTGTAAATAATTTTATTAAAACTTATGTTTATTTGCATTTATAAACAAAAATATATTATGCCAATATAACTTAATAGAAAAGGATCAAAATAAAATAAAATAGAGTAGAAAAAAATGGATGAATAAAAATACAACAAAATAAGTAACGAAAATTTCCTTTACTTATTTAAACTAGTGGGAAAAAGTAATAAAAATACATTAATTAAAAATTAATTCAACACAAGTTTAAACTTTATTGTATTATTTTCTTATTATAACATTATTCATAACTTTTATGTTATAAAAAAATTGTTTAATCATTTAAAAAATACAACAAACATTTTCCCCACTTTAAAGGAAAAAATTATATGCAAAATCTACCTTTTTTTTTCTCTCAAATAAAAATTAATATTTTCATTTTATTTTGCTTCTTTGCTTAATTCAGTT
>PYAF01005619.1:1283033-1305326 GCA_007407185.1 Glycine tomentella
CTTAACATGTTTTTTTTATTAATAATTAAAATTTATTTGAAAATATAAATCAAAAAGTAAAATTTATTAAGTAAAAATAAAAATCATAAAACTTATAATATTTAATATATTTTAATCAATAATAAAAAATTCATAAACAATCAATAATATTTTTTTAAAAACATTATATTAAACAAGTATCATTAGTATTAAATAATTAACATTATAAAGAATCTTTACATTATTAATAGATTTTAATTAAATTTAGATGTAAATCGTATATGATATTTGGCTGGATATGATAATTTTGGATAACATAAATTTTATTTGAATTTTTTTGTTGTATACACAATTACATGAATTTTTCATGGAAGACAATTTTACTCAATTGTCGAATATGATCACCACAGACAATTGATTAAAGTAAAACAACTATACGAGTCGACAATTAATCTACACGCTTGTTGATCTCTTTTAAATTATTTAATACAATTATATGTCAAATATTCCAACTCAAGAACAATCATAATATATGAAAGAAAATAAGAAGACTAAAAGATACTTTTATTTTTTTATGTTTGTCAATTTTATTTAATTTAGACCTTCATCTTTTTAAATATTTATTTTAATCCTTTAAATTTTTAAAGTTTAAAATTTACATCATTAATAATTTTAACATAATGGCCATTAAAAATTATCACATAATGAATATAGTGGCAAATTTGTCATTATTATTTTAAAATTATGATAATTAAATGAAACTAAATACACATGTTCAACAAACCATAAAAGAAAAAAGAAAATCGAATTTAAAAATTGAGTTTAATTTACCAAGTTGTTGCATTTGATACATCTTTGGTTCGACGAAAGCTTCATGAGACCTCTGATAATTTTCAAGTTCCTCTCTTCTTTCTTTTTGTTTCCCATTTTCAAACCCCAAGTTAGAAACAAATAAACCCTATAAACTGCAATTGAAATCAGAGCAAGAAAAACCCCCACAAATATTCTAATTTTGAAAATAGACAACAAATTTTTTTCACCACTTTGAGAATCACAATAAACAGTGGTGGTAACGTCCGATCGAGGGTTTTGGAGGTTCCTGATTTGGCAAAATGTAGAAGATGAACAACACAAAAAACGGTTTGTGATCCATTAATTGAAGGAGAGCTTGACCAAATTCTTGCGCACACTGTTGACTCGAAGATTGAACAACTTAAGTGGTCATCTTTGCAACTTGATTGAGTGGTTTTTGCTTTCTCCACTAGGCTTCAGATTCAAACTCACTTATGCAAGTTCCAATTGGCATGATAATGATGGTTTTTGTCTGCCACTATTATTTTGCAGCGTGGATAAGTTCATGCCTTTCCGTGGATGATCCAGATTTTGCATCAAATGTTATTGATTTTTTGTAGCCGTTATGGAAATGAAAAAATGATCTTGTGTTGAATACGAAATTTTTCCTTAAGTCATATAGAACAATTATAGAGGTGGAGAAAAAGCAAAATCCCATTGTATGGTGTCTTCCAAATCCTAATGAGATTAAAGCCAGTTTTGATGCCTCGATTATGGATGGTAAAGGAAATTGTTTCTGGGTTATTTACAAATATGAAAAGGGGACAATGTTTGGCTGCTACTACAAGTTTTCAACGTTATGTTATAATCATCTTGTAGCAGAATCTCTTGCGTTTAAATGGAGTATTCAAGTATATGCAAATATGTGCTTCACCAATACTGTGAAACAAATGTGCCTTTGTCGTTTACGAAGAGAGCAGGAAATAGGGTGGCTGATCTTTTAGCAAAAACATGTTTTCTTTCTTTCTTTCTATCAGTGTTACTGGGTTGGGGATTTTCCTCACCAAATATCTCTTTCTTTAAGTGATGATGTAATTGCCTTAAATAATACTTCTAATCTGCAATAGTGTTATTTTCATTAAAAAAAAACCCATCATTATGTAAATTTTATGTGCGAAAATAATTTAGGAAATAAAGTATTGTTTTGGGATAGTTTTTAAATGTGATTATCTTAAAGCTTATTAATAGTGTTCATTTTAAATCGATTCAAAAGATATTTTTATTTACTTTAAAATCTTATACTTTAAAATCTTAAAGGAATAAAATAAACATTTTAAAATATAGAGGATAAAACTAAATAAAATTAAAAATACAAGATACTCTTTCTCCTTAATTATAATATTATTTTTAAAAATTTGTTTGTCTATTTTCATAAGACTCTTTCCTAATTTTTAGATATATTGATCATTTTTTTCCTATATACACTTATTTGATTATTCATTCTTCAAATATTAATGAAAAACAACTGAACAAATAAATAGATAAGAAAATAATAATTTTAAAATGATAGTATAATTAATTGATAAATTTAATTTGATTAACTAAATTAACTATTTTTTTTAAGAAGGGTAAATCAATTAAAAGAATCTTTTAAATAGGAATGAAAGTATGTGTTAACCAAATCACAAACATAAAGGTGTAATTATACTTTTGACTTATAGACATTGATATTGTGGGATTTAAGTTCTCATGTTTCAATTGCACCAATTGATTCTCCCAAACAAACATTGCAAATGTGCAATTTTAATTTCGTAAGTTTCAACTCATTTGTGATACTTATAAAACTTAGATGACTAAAATACCCCAATTAAAACCCAAAAATTAAACAATGATCAAGAGTGCAATTAAGCTAGTGAGGGGTAATAGGGTAAATTAAGAGAAAAGAGAGGAGGGTTTTTGGTGGGGAAAAGACAGATGTATCCCCAAATCCCGAATTGATGCGCATAAACCATTCATTAAGTGGCTGTCCCTTCTTCCCCTCTCTCACTTGCTCCTCCTCCTTCTTCTTCTGCCTCACATCATAACTTCACTCTCTCTTGTTTTTCCCTTTCCTCTACTCAAAATTTCTTCTGATTCATTTCATCTTTACTCATCAATGGCTCTGAGACTGAACCCTATACCCACCCAAACCTTCTCCCTCCCCCAAATGGCCAGTCTCAGATCTCCCAGGTTCCGCATGGCCTCCACCCTCCGCTCCGGTTCCAAGTTAGTCCCACTCTCAGATCCCCCCCTAATTAACACTTTTTCTTCTTTTCTTTAAACAAAAATCACGCATTTACCACTTTTCAATTCGATTCTCAACTCCACTTACCACTTTGATCTACCCTTTTGCGATTTTATTATTATCATTATTATTATTATTCTCACTATTATTATTAATATTATTATTACTGTTTTCTTTTCTTTTTCTAGCTTTTTTCTCATAACGGTGACTTTCATGTGTGTGTGTGTGTGTGTAATGCCTGAAATGAAAGCTGGGAACACTGAAAACGACGCGCTAGTTGTCGCGTTTATTTTGAAATTGACGTTTTTCATTGAGATTCAGTATTTTTTTTCTGTTGAAAAATGCTAACCTCGGTAGATATATTCAATTGTTGTTTGGACCATTGGGTAATCTGATGGTTGGGGTGGTTCGATTTCATTCGATACACACAACACCATTGGGTTTATCGCTTTTTTCTTTATTTTACTTTACTTTTTGGGTTTGCATGTATTTTTCTTCGGGTTGGTGAGAATTGAAAATGGATTGTTATTTGGTTGAGACTTGAGAATCCTGTTTCATCGTGTTTCAATGCCGACAACTTTTTATTTCACTTGCTCTCGGTTTTTTTTCTATGTTTGTTTGCACAGTGAAAGAAACGTGTGGTTAATTGAATTGGGTTTCATGATATCAATTCTGCTGTTCACTGTTTCAGATTTTTTGAATGAGAAAAAAATATTGTATGTCTGTGTCATTCTTATAATGTTCAATGGTTTTGCAATCCATGTAGAAATTCTTGCCAATGTTTTAAGGAACTTGTTATTTCTGGTTTATTGTTTGATGTTGGTACATATTCACTCAATTTTGGCTTTTTTTGTTGTTGTGGGGGGATTCTTCTTTCTTCTTTGGTTTTGAATTGTATTTATGCATAATCAACCGTGGAGATTGGAACTTGTTCTGTATTTATTACCTTGTGATTGATTTGATATGGAGTGTGGAGTCTCGTTTGTTAGCCTATGATTTATGCATATATTGGTTTGATGACTGTTGCCAACTTTATACTAATTGTGATCCTCTTGTTGGAGGAGAATATAAAAAGTATTGGTAACTGCTCCAAAATATTACTTGCTGTTGCATCAAAATTGTTTTGCTGGTTGGTTGAGTTTTTGGATGAAGATTTGAGCAACCTAGGCATGATGTAGGCACGTTCTGTGAAGCTGTCCATTTATGACTTTGGTGTTTGTGATGATCAATGATGCATGTGCACTCCATTTTGTGTGCCATGCACATGCTACGTACGGGTACACATTGTGTATGGCTAGGTACATAATAGGTGTGTACCATAATATTTTATATAAAGATATGAGTGATGTGATCATGTGACTGGGTATGGCTTGGGTATCAACTGATTTTATTTACCAAAAATGGTATCATTTCCCCAATTGATGATATGATTCCCACCCTCTCAACTCATCCTTACCCTATACCTGATAGTTGTGAGCAGAGTGTCTCCAGTTTAATGGACAGACATGGGTTGTGTATCTTGCTGCAACAAAACTGATTTACTGTTTGATAGGATGCCGTGCAAACTGCATGTTCTCATTTTTATGGTTTTTGATATTTTTTTGTTCATGTAATGGTGTATAACTGTTGTACATGTGGGGGTTATATGATTATTGCTTCTACCAATAATACCTTTCACTCTATTGATCAAATTTACCAGCATATGATCATTTAAAAAGTCATTTTATTATTTCTCTAAAGTCGTTTGAATTTCTTTGTAGAGAGGTTGAAAATATTAAGAAGCCATTCACTCCTCCCAGAGAAGCGCATGTTCAAGTAACCCACTCTATGGCTCCCCAGAAGATTGAGATTTTCAAATCTTTGGAGGATTGGGCTGAGCAGAACATCTTGACTCATCTTAAACCTGTAGAAAAATGTTGGCAACCACAGGATTTTTTACCAGAACCTTCTTCTGATGGATTTGAAGAGCAAGTGAAGGAACTGAGAGAGAGGGCAAAGGAGCTTCCAGATGATTACTTTGTTGTTCTGGTCGGAGACATGATCACAGAGGAAGCCCTGCCTACTTACCAAACAATGTTAAATACTTTGGATGGAGTTCGTGATGAAACAGGTGCCAGCCTTACTTCCTGGGCAATTTGGACAAGGGCATGGACTGCTGAAGAAAACAGACACGGCGATCTTCTTAACAAATATCTTTACTTGAGTGGTCGAGTTGACATGAAACAAATTGAAAAGACAATTCAGTATCTTATTGGGTCTGGAATGGTAAGATCATATACAACTGTAGTCTATTTTGGTCTTTCGCTATCGTAGTTTTATTAATGAATCACACAATCATGCAATGTCAAAGAAACTCTTGCTACCCATTTATGGATACTTTATTTGTTTGAGGGGGTGGAGGGATAACTGCCTGAAATATAAATTTTATTGATTAATTCCTCTGGATGCACTAATGTGTCACTGTCAGCAACTTTCATATTCACATGAATGTATTTAAACTATTGAAGGATCTTCACAGAATGAAGGGCTAGATTTCAAAGAATACGATGACACTTTCCTGAAATTCATTATTAAAAATAGATTATTATGTTGCTCTGAAGTTATTACACTAATTGATTCTTCATAGCTGCTGCATTGGTCACTTTTTGAGTATTGACCTTTCTTGACTGATTGAAATTGATGGATAGGATCCTCGAACCGAGAACAGCCCCTACCTTGGTTTCATTTACACTTCATTTCAAGAGAGGGCAACCTTCATATCCCACGGAAACACAGCCAGGCTTGCTAAGGAGCACGGCGATATAAAGTTGGCCCAGATCTGTGGCATGATTGCCTCAGACGAGAAACGCCACGAGACTGCATACACGAAGATAGTGGAAAAGCTATTCGAGGTCGATCCTGATGGTGCAGTTATGGCGTTTGCTGACATGATGAGGAAGAAGATTGCCATGCCAGCACACCTCATGTATGACGGCCGTGATGACAACCTGTTTAATAACTACTCTTCGGTCGCACAGCGCATTGGGGTCTACACCGCCAAGGACTATGCTGACATACTTGAGTTTCTGGTGGGGAGGTGGAAGGTGGAGCAGCTAACCGGACTCTCAGGCGAGGGAAGAAAGGCTCAGGATTACGTTTGCGGGCTGCCGCCAAGAATCAGAAGGTTGGAGGAGAGAGCTCTAGCAAGAGTCAAGGAGTCGTCAACACTTAAATTCAGTTGGATTCATGACAGGGAAGTACTACTCTAAATGTACCAAGGGAGGAGCATGGTGAAATCTTCCAGCAATACCGTTCTGAGAAATGTTGAATAGTTGAAAATTCAGTTTGTCATTTTTATCTTTTTTCCCCTCCTTTTTTTGGTCTTATGTTATATGTCACTGTAAGCTGAAACAGTTGTTCTTGCATGGTTCGCAAGTCAAGCAGTTAGGGGCAGCTGTAGTATTAGAAATGGTAATTTTTTAGTTTCCCTTTTCTTTGTGGTAGTCATGTCTGTCGAAGTATAAGTAAACGTTTTTTTTTTCTCTGGCAGTTTTGATGATAAAGAAAATTTAGTTCTTCTGTGGTTGGTTCAATATGCCATCGGGTAACTGAAATATATGCTTTACTAGGTAATTTTGTTGCGTCTCATTCTGTCTAATGATTACATGTGATTGTGCTGGGATATGGTTTGTTAATATGTTCATATATTTGTATACGCTACGTTAACATGTGAGAAGCCCGCAAATAAAAAGAACCTGTTGTTTGTATTTCCCGTTTTTAACCTGTTTTACTTTAGTGCTTAAAATTCAGTTGTTATATTATAATCTAATTTATTAATAGGTTTTTAGGTTAATTTTTTAATGACTTTTTTATGCTTCAAAAAGTCCTGAAGTTTCTATTAACATTGTTTCCTTTATAAGTTCTTAAAACATTTTTAATACTAATCTTAAGTAAAAATTTTGAGTTCAAGATGTGATGATATTTACTACATCTTTCAGTAAAGGAGGTGAAAATATTTTTAATATGAAAAATGAGTTCTTGTAGAAGAATTATGAAAATATGCACATTGTTAAAAAAAAAAATCTCTCTTCCTAATATCTCAAAATGAGATTTATCACTAAAGAAAAAATTTTAAAAGATCTTGAAAAATCTTTAATCCTATGTGGTACCATGATATCCATAAAAAAGTGATCTAAGATTTCAATTTAGGATTTATCACTAAAAATGTTCGACTTAATTATAGAAATGTCCAAAATCTAATTCATAAGATAATTAATTATTAGGATGTATTTTAAGTATTTTAAAAATAGACATCTTTTTAAACTAGTTGGACAATTTTAAAAGTGTTTAAATACAATGAATCAGGCATTTATCCAAGAGTATATTTATGATGAATGAACAAGTGTAACATCCTTGATGAAATAAATAAAAACTATTGTAAAAAAGATTAAATAATAACGTTTTTGCTAATTAGTGTTTTAAAGAATTTTTATTAACGAACTAAAAAGAAAAAATATTTATTATAAAACTTATAAGATATCGATAAAAAAAAGTTATAAATAACATAATTTTGGGTATTTTAATAATAAAAAATCTTTTAACTTCTCAACTAATATCCTAAGAATAATAGTTAATATTTGTCAAATAATAAATAAATATATTATTTAAAACTTAAATTAATAAAAATATCAGAGTAGAACCATAGATTTTTTTTATTTTGTTTTTATCCTTTTCTCTCTGTCAATCAACCCATGCCTCCACTCGGATCCTGACAATTGACATGCTGCTCAAACTTTGCTGGCTGTGAGGGAACAACACTTTCACCATATTCAAACTCTTGGGTTGTTATGGACTTCTCATCCATGTGATCCTTGCCTACCCTCTTCAACTCCAATTTAGATCTCTTTATACCTCAACAACTCCTATGTTGTTTTACACATCAAATATCGTGTTCTGTTTTTCTTTCCCCCTCTTTTGTTCATTATGTTTGTATATGCAAATGCAGTTTGGTCCCATGCAACAAAGTTTGTATGATTTGTTGCTATTGAGATCGACCTTCTACATAAGCATTATACCAATCAACATCAATAATTCATTATCGTGATGTATTTACTATATTTCTTCCATAATTTGGTATGAAATATTGAAGATTCTTCGAGACTAATGATTAAACTTAGAATAACTCCACATCAGTTAATTCAAGAACTCAATAATACTATATTTCTTTATTTAAAAACAAAAGAAACACAATATATTGTTTAAAAAATTAATGTTATGTTTTAAATTTTTATTAATTAGATTTTTTCAAGTTAATGTTATGGATGAGGCTTTCACTCGAGTAACCTCATCTAAATACAATCCTATCCTATATACTATGAAGATTACAATAAATATACCAATCGTATAAGTAATAAAAATGAGAGTAAAATATCGTCTTCACATATATTATAATTTAATAACTACACAATTTGTCATTACACTTTTGATTTGAGAAAATTATTAAAAGTATTAGACAATTCAATTAATGGAAATAGTTTGATGTCAAGATCCTCCCCTAATATTATCTCTTTTCCTTTTAATTTCTCCTTATTATAAGATAAACATCTCATTATCTAATTTAGTTTATCTTTATCTATTGAGCAATAAACCCTTTATTCCTAATTACGAAACCAAATTCATTAGCTGAGCAAAATTAGTAAACAAGTATTAGGTTTAGGAAATTCACACAAAAGTGTACCATTTGTCCATATTCCTAGGCTCCAGAATCATACGATTAATTGGAATAGTTTAAACCCCAATTTCCTAATTGCAAAACTAAAATTTATATCACATCAATTTTCTAATGAAGGTCAATCACAAAAAAAAAAAAAAAAAAACACTTAAGCGTGAATTCAATAAATTAATTCACATAACAAGAAAAAGGATTCTAAAGAGAATTTGATCAACAAAATTTCAAATTAAAGTTTATCCTAACCCAAAGGAATTTAGAAACTCAGCGTTAATAATAACAAAACAAAAAGAAGAAATAGATAGAGTTTGAAGCTACGAATCTTCAAGAGTTGTGCTTCAGTTCTTCAAGATTCTATAGCCACAAATGAAACCCCCCCAAGATTCTATAGTCTGTTGGAATTGTTGTATAAATCTAACTCAATCAATGTTTTTCTTTATTTCTCACATATGACCTTAATTGATTTACATTCACATACATGAGTTTTGCTTGTGTCTTCATAGTTTTTTTTTTTTTTTAATACAGTGAAATGTGTTGTTTTGACTGTTGATGACTTCGTTGTCAATCTAATAGGGACTGTCCATAACATTTGTCGTAGATTTACATTACCCATTTTTCTTTTTATTGGTACGTTAATCCCGGATGTTGCATTCTCGAGCTCTGATTGGGTACCATTGGTGCCAATTTATTAATTGAAATCCACATTTTGACGTCAAAAAAAAAAAAAAAAGAGATAGTGACAATACTTTTTTAATCTTGAATTCTTTATATTTCTGCATTTTTTCAAGAAACTTAACATTTCTGAATTTCATTTTAGTGTTTCAACTTCAGTTCATTTTGACTTTTCTATTCTTTTACTTTCTTTTCATCACAGTATATAACAACGATATCTTTTTAAGTCATTTTATGATGACTGCATTTTATTTCTTTTAACTTTACAAATATTGACATCATTGTCAATCACCTCATCATAGTTGATCATGTTGTTTTCCATTTATTTTTAAGGTTAATCAAAAAATATTTTCCAAAAATTATTGATCAGAAACGATTCCACACTAAAGGTCCTTTACCACAAAATGAGCCTTCCCAAGCCGAAGGAATTAGTGAGATAACAAATAAAAACAAAACCTGATATGTCCAGGTTAAAAAAATAATATAAATATATTGTTTCATCTTGAAAAATTATTTTTAAAACCTAAAAACATGAATGCAACCTGGAAATAATCTATGACTATAATACATAACGTGTATCCCCCAATTTCACTGCATGAATAAAAGAGTTTCACGAGTTTAAACGGCATGGAGGACACAATAATTTAGTCATCTTCCGACACAATCTTGGTATAGAAGCACCAATCTGCTTTATAGATGACCATAATATGAATGGAATCATCATTGTTTATTTCTGTTCTCGATGTTTATTTACTTTTTATGATTAGGATAATTTGTTCTCTAAATTGTAAACATAAAAGATATAACAAATAATTTACAAAATCAGATAACTTATTTCAGAAACTGACAGCCAATTCCTGCTAGTGCGCCCAATCGTTAATAAACGTAATCTTCGCAAAACCTAATCATTCACCATAACAATCGATCGATTGTTGATTTGATTCATTTGTCATCCCAAAATATCTATTTTAAAAATTTACAACCACGGTAAGAAAATTGTCAAAGCTCACTTCATGTTTCATTGATTTTTTACACGAAAAAAGAAACAAATATACAATAGCGCATAAATCGAAAGAGATTTGACATTGATCTATTCACAAAACATTTAAGATTTTTTTTAAAAAAAAACTTTGAAACTTCAATAACAATAATCTATTAGGAGGAAGAAAAAAAAGAAATTTCTGGAAAAATGAAAAAAGAAGAAAAGATTAAGAATACAGAAAAAGTTTTTAAATTTCTCAATAAAAAACATGTTGCGACTTGTTCGAGGCCATCATCAAAACAGAGTAAATTTGATAGGCACGGAGAATCGTCATTGTTTTCGCCAACCTTCAAGGCAAGATGCGACATTCATAGTCGACGCCCTTGCTCTGCAAATTGGCTTTCATTTTCAACACACAATTATGAATAACTATAAAATTACAAAAACACAAAAACAGAAGCATAATAGGAATTTGATTTGTAACAGAAAAACCCTAACCCTAATTTGAAGACGCCACAAAACGAAGATGCGACTGATACTACTGGTGCCTTGGGTTTTATAGATGGTCAAGTGGAACGGTAAACCCTAATTTCGCGCGGTGGCGGCGACAATTGTTTTAGTGATTGGGCTTTAAATTAGGTTCATATAGCCCAGTGGACTTTTATTACTGTATTTATGTTATTGAGCTTATTTGGGGATACTATTTGCACATGTTCTTACACCCCCCTGTTCATTTTTTTCGGAAACTAATCTTTAGAGTTTAAAAACATGTGTTTTGAAAAATTGTGATATATCCTTAATCTTTTTTATTTTTTAATACATTACAAAAATAAATTCTTGTAATCTAAAATTTCACATTACTAGAACTAGCCTCTATAATGTAGCTATTTTTTAGTAGGCTTAAATATCTTTAGTCTTTTTTTTCTTCTTGTTTTCGTCCTTGCAAAAAATTCTTTTTGATTTTAGTCCTTATAAATTATGATTGTTTAATTTTTCATCCTTTAAGTGTTATTTTTATATAACACTTTGATCAGTAAAAAATGTTATTTAAACAACTATAAGGACGAAAAACAACATAATTTGTAAGGACTAAAACCATAAAAATACTAATTTACAAGGACAAAAAAATTATGTAAAGCTTTTTAATATGAGAAATTCTAGAAACACACTCTTTCAAACACACCATCTTTCATTGGTTAAAATTTATTGAAAATGATAAAATTTGGTGGATCTCAAAACATATTTAATGACTCTCATTCCTAATTTTGTACTTTTCAATATAATTTAACCACTTAAAGATAGTGTGTTTGAAGGAGTATACTAAAGAATGTGTTCCTAACATTTCTCTTTAAATTTATTATGAATATATATATATATATATATATATATATATATAAGAAAGGACAAAAACAATGGCTGATCAAAAAGTGCTAGGAATTGGGGTTGCAAGGGAGAACAAAATGGAAAAGATTAAAGACAAGAGAGACGATAGTTTTTTGAAATAAAAAATAGTGTAAAATAGAATCGTCAAAATGGGTCTAAACTCACGGGCCAAACCAAACACCATGGGATTGGGTCGAATCCAAAAAAGGGGAAAAACACAATTGGCTCAAAAACTTGACTTAGTCCACCGAGGCTCGTGATGAACTGGATTGGTCTATCTAATCCACCTAAAACAATAATCTATTAGTATTTTGTAATTCTTTTTTAGATTTTAAAGTTTTTTTTAACTAGAAATATAATAAAATTCACCAAAAGTACACTTTCAGTATTTTGTAATATTTTTCAACATTATTTTATTTAGTGTTTTTGTTTAAGACTATTTTTTTAAAACTTTGTTATTATAGTTCTAGACTTTTAGTTTGCAATAATATATTTTGTTGTTGTATATGAATAGCGAAAAATTTAATTTAACTAATATTTTTTAATTTATTCAGATTTATTTTTTAAAATTTTAGGTGAATTGAAAGGTCAATACATTTAATTCATAATCCATGATAAATCGGTTCTGACCATTTTTTAAAATCAACTTTAAGTGAGTCAAGTTTAACTAACATGTTTATAGGAAGCATCCAGGTGAGGGCCAATCCTTCTCACAGCTCTAGTGTAAAGGAAGAAAAAAAAGTGAAAAAAGGGGAGCCTTCTTTTATCCAAGTACACATCGATATTCCTGTGGGCCTAGGGATCGATTTCATTCAAACACAAAACAGTAATTCGAAAACAAAAATATTGGGTTGCTAGGTTCATTTGCTTGTGCTTTCTAGTAAATTTATAATAATTGTCAAATATACTTAATGAATAATGTTGGGGAAGCGGAAGTAATTGAACAACACCCCCGTTGACATTTTGGACTATTTTTGGACCCAGAGTTGAAATTTTGAGCCTTTTTTAAGTTTAACTAATTTTAATCGAGTGGGTGCTGCATATGCCATTATTCAATGTGACGTAGGTAAGGTAAAAGCATGTGAAAATTCAGCAAACAATCAATGATCATATCATACCATCTGATCATAAACTCTTTACGAGAGACATAGGGTATCGACACTTTTTTTTTGGTCAGCATAGGGTATCAAACACTGACAACATACTTGATACTTAGGCATGTTGAAACACATGCTGCACGTTTATCTGGTCATAGTTAACTATCAACATCAACATTCAACATAAGCTCATCAAGACATTCGATCAATTAGCTAATTAACTTTTTTCATATCACTGTTGCTTTGGAGAGAAAAGTAGATTAGTTTCCGTTAGAAAGCAGGTTTCCCTTTCTAACGGCTTAAAGCTTCAATAATTTCTTTGGAAAGGGAATAGTCTTCTAGATAGAGATACCTTAATCGTATATAAAAAAAAATTAAAAAATTATGTACCCCATTGCTTGAAAGTATGCAGATAAGGGGAAGAGATGTTATATACAGTATTACCCTTGCATATGCAAAGAGGTTGTTCCAAATTCGAATTCATGACCAACAAATCATAAAGACACAATTTTACCGTTGTGTCAGAGTTCGTCCTCACCTTAGTCATATATATTGGAAAAAAACATCGATAAAAATCAAAAATAATATTAAGAAGTTCATAATATTCAGGTATTCTACGCAACCACTTTAGCAAGACTTCTTTCCTAAAAAATAAACAAATAGATTACTTTTTAAATGAAAGGATTAATTTTTTTTGGTAACACAAGTGATGAGTGTATATATATCACATAATCAAATGGGTAGAATTAGGAGCATATATATTCAAAAGTCAAGATAGTGAGATTCTACAAGATATTTAATATCATCACAGGAATCTTAATTATGATAAATAGGTTGAAATTCTAGAGTGGTAGTAGTACATTTTTCACTTCTCTTTATGGATGGATGGATAATATTTTTGGTAACACGACTACCACACGTACATATATATGTCATAATCAAATGGTACAATTAGGAGCACATATATTCAAAAGTCAAGTCTACCGTCTACCATCTACCATAGATATAAATTTATCAACATATCAAATCTTAATCATGATTAGCACGCATTAATTTGAATCATGTGATTAACAGTTGTAACGAACCATCCATATAAATTTCTCTCTAAAAAAATAAAACAAAACGATCTGTATAAAATCATGCATGCATATTATGTTGAAGTACAAGTTTGAAATAAAGTTCAATATCGAATAGAAATAGAAAAATTAATAAGGAAAAGACCTATAAATCAAAGCCTTAAAATTTTGGATTAAAGCGTGATTTCTATTTCACTTATATTATCCATACATACACATTTTCAAGTAAGTATCGAAAATAGCCTCACAAGTACAACATTTCGATTAATAATATTGAGACTTTTCACCAATTAGCTAGTATCTTTGGTGCAACTCGAAGTGCACACATTTTACATATTCCTTAATAATACTACCTACCTAGCTTATCGTTAATTAAATAAAATAATCAAACAAAAGTGTTTTTTATTTTGTGGTTCACATGCATCTTTTGTTAAGGCAATTTTGTCGCCCGCTAGCTAAAACTCTTATGGCGGTAAAAAAAAAAAAAAAATCTTTCACAACGCAGTGAATATTCAAAACTTAAAATCAATATCATTAGTTAAACTAAAATAATATAAAGAAGAATTATAAGGTTGATGGTGTAATAATAATAAAAAAAAATCTAAAGTCAATTTTTCCATGTTAATAATTTTTTTAAATAATTAACAAGTAACATTTGTGTATAAAAAAAACTTAATGATAAAGGAAATAAAGAGTGTGTTACAATGTAAACATTTCTCTTGATTGTAATTAATTAATTAGTGGGCACGTAGTAATTAACGTAGTGCAGTTGAAACTACGTACGTAAACTACTATAGGTGGATGATCATAGTTTAGAAGTATCGTTGAGGAATGTTGCCTTCTTTCCAAGCGAGAAGAACTTTCCGGTGGGCAAAAGGTGCGGCGGAAGCAAGGCAAGGGTGGCCGCGAGTGCGGCGGCGTCATCGGCGGTGTGCGTGCCCTTGCCTTTGGTCATTGCAGTTTGAGTGAAACCAGGGCAAAAACAATTAACACTCAACCCACTTCCTTCGTATGAGTATCTCTTTGCCAACATTCTTGAGTAGGCATTCAATGCTAGCTTCGACACCGCGTATTCCGTCCAGTACGATGGCCAGCCATGGCTTTTCCACGTTCCGTTTCTCACGTCTCCGAGGAACGCTCCCACCACTCCGTTGATGTGTTCTTCCATCAAGTCCTCGCGCTCTAACACTGCTCTTATCTCGGCGTTTCTTACCTTCTGCATATACAAACATAATGTTAGCTACATTATCTCTGACACTTTTTTATTAATATTTTTTTCTGACACATTTTTTTATATATTTTGAACACTTATCATACATGAGAGACAAATAATAATGGTTATATTGGAAAGTTTAATTTTTTTTTACTAAAAGTAGAAACATCAATTACTCCTAGGTAAATAAGAAAAAAGCAGCAGTAGTTATATGTAAACACCAAATCACTCCAATGCTTCATTATTATTTATCATTTTTTTTAAAAAAAAATTATATCACACATATCAGAGTCGTCTAGAGTTTGAATATTCACTCAACGTTTTTCCAAAAAGAAACTAAGATAGTGATGTCTCACATTCCTTTCTACAGTGTGAACATAAGGAAGCTTTATAAGAAAAGAATAAAAAGAAAGAGAGAGAGAGAAAAGAGAAAGATTCCTTCAGTTTTATATTCTGTCTCTCAAGATAATATTAATATAAATTTCTTGAAAAATATTTAATCAAAATGTCTATAAATATTGTTGGAAAAATAATAAGTAATGCTTTCTTAATTAATTTGTTAAATGAAAAATATTTGGAGATAAACTAAACAAATACCACGTAGAAAGAAAGTGAAAGTATAAAAAGGGAATTTAAAAGAAAGATTATAGAAAAGCCAAGTTGTACTATTGTATATAACAAATTATATTTAAAATTTGTTTGGATATCATACTAAAAGTTCATTGGACAATTATTGAGTTAAAAGAACTTTATATTTATAATAGATAAACCCTCAAAAATATTTATAATTTGTATCAGAATAAACCCTCATAACTAGTAAAATAAAGTAATGAATAAAAGAAATAGAGGTAGAATTACATTGAGAGAGCCAAGCCTTGAGCTAACGTTGAGAACACGAGTGATGGAAGAAGATAATCGAAAGAGAGGGAGAAGAGCTTCAATCAGCGACTTGGGACCATAGAAGTTAGTGTTTATGACGCTTTCTGCGTGCTCCACTGAGTTCTCGTCCAACTCATTGTAGGACACTCCCGCATTGTTCACCTGAATTATCACAATATATTCATATATATATATATATATAGATATATATATATATATATAGTTAAATTCACTAGGATCAATCTAATAATGTAATTTAATTTTAAATTTCATTTCCATTAGGTATTATTGTAAAAAGTATATGAACCATTAATGTATTAGATTTTTCTATGATGTAGTTCAACCAATAGGGGTGTGTGTTTGGATTAGAAATGAAATCACATTGAACGGAGAAATTATGTGTTTTACTGCAAAAATTTGAAAGCAACTGTGTAATTGTAACTTTCATTATATTAAAAGTCCGTTGGTATTGGATTCATTTGGTTTTCAAACACGTACACTAGATCGATCTCTTTAATTTGTTTTGACTTTGAGAAATACATAACATGTGCACATGTGACATGATAGGGATGGAATTAATTTTAAATCAACACATGATTGATGTCAACTGTAAAATAATGAATACTCACAAGAATATCCAAGGTGGCTCCGAATTTGGCTCTGAAGGAGGATGCAAAGGTTGACACAGAAAGGGGATCAGAGACATCAAGAAGTAGAAGGTAAACATAATCACCAAGGCCTTGTTTTCGGAGATTCTCCACTGCAGCTTCCCCTTTTTGCTTATCTCTAGCAGTTAGCACCACACTCACTCCCAACTCCGCAAGACGCTTCACCAATGCAAACCCTATGCCCTTGTTCCCTCCGGTCACCACCGCCACCATCTCCCTCGACCACCACCTTCATTCATTCACCAATCACTTAATTAAAACAATTACAAGGAACAACCCAACATGCAAAAAACCTTAATTACACGTATTATATATCAAGTACAAAGAAAACTTAATTAGATATAGTTTTATAAGAATTTTTTAGTACTGTTGTCTAATCAGAATTAGAATTTTATCTTGATAGTCTTATTGATCGTTTATTAGGCATGATTATCGAGGTGAATCTAATTTTGATTAGAAAACAGTATTAATTAAACACATACACTACTTTATCTAATTAAATTTTGTTCATACTTGGTTACACAAATTAACACATAGATGGCCTACCTGGTTAAGCATAGTGAAGGAGAAGGAAAATACTGCTCCGGCTCCATATATGAGTGTGAGAAAAGAGAATATCAATTAATGCAGGAATGAAATATATATGTATGCTGAGTGGGTATATATATATATAGGACGACGCACACTTGCATGCATTATTGGGATTAAGGAACAAGACCTGACTCAGCAACATAGTATATAATATAACCGAGTGATAAATTATTTTCGCTCATTTTTATAAATAAAATGTTAGTACGAGTCTCTTTCAAAACAATTTATTAATATAGATTTGTATTGACTATTAACCGATTAAAATATGATATATTTTCATTAAACCTATGGGTTAAATAAATAATTTTGATCAGTCAATAATAAAAAAATAAATTTATGTTGTATTGATATATTGTTTATAAAAATATTAAAAATGAAAAATCACTCGATAATGATATAACTATGAGTAGACTTGGCTCCAGAGTGGAGAAAGTGGCGGTGACCGGGTTATAAGTTATAACTAAAAAATAACAAAGAAACGAAAAGCAAGTGGCAAGAAGATGCAGAAAGAAAAAATGGAACGTGTTATTTACTAATTTGCATTGCTAAGTCTTACAGGGGCTGCGTTATAATTAAACTAACCGATAAATATGCATTCTAGATATATCTTCAGTTCATCTTACTCTAATCACACGTATGATTAGATCACGATAACAACTTTTCTTATTATTGAATTTAAATTAGAATATACTCCTCATATACTGTCATTTAAAGTTTATTGATATCAGCTATAAATTTTTCTTTTGAGTTTTGTTTCTATAGAACACACTATTTTTACTAGAGATAATTTTGTAATTTTACTTGAGATAATTTTGTTTAAGGTTATATTTGGAAAAAAAACTAACTGCAAGTTGAAAGTTTATAATCAAAAGTTAAAAAATTAATAAGTATTCAATAAAATTAACTGTTAAATTAAAATAATTAAAAAATATAAAAGAATATAAAAGAATATATTTATATGATATATATATATATATATCAATTTTATTTTATGAATAAAATTATATTTCAAGGTGTTATATTTTTTATTTTTTAATAAATTTTAAAGTTTTGTAATTTTTGTTTACGTAAAATTAATTGTTTAAAAATTAAAAATAGTATTACTTGAAGAACAAAAGGAGAGTGAGCACGTTGGAGAAAAAACGAGAGTGATGAATGAGCATATTTGAAATATATGAATGAGTGGGAAAAAAAACTCTAATTTATTTTAAAAAGTAATCAGAAAATTGGATTAATATATTAAAAATAAAAAGAAAAGATAATATAAAAATTAGAAGTTAAAATTTAGTATTTAAAAAAATATTATTTCAATTCATATTTTAAAAAATACTAAAAATTATTAAAGAAAGCTTGTTAATCGAACAACTAAACAAACTTTCTAATTAGTAAAAAAAATTAAAAGTTGACTGAAATATTTGGCTGAATATAACTTAAATCAAATGTGACTAATGTGAACAACAAAATTTCTTTTCTAAGTGAGTGTTTAAGGCAATTGTGTATTCAAAATTTAAATTCAAAATTATTTGGTTAAACTGAAACACGCCTGATAATATATCCACGCGCTTGTTAATTTTTTGAGTATTTAACTTAAATTGTGTGTCGAAAGCTTAAATTCGAGATTTAATTAGTTTATAAAAATTTCTAACAAATTTATTTTAAAAAGTCAACTCTAATTGGTCTAGTTGAGAGAGAACATGAGAATCAAACTTTTTTTTATTTGAGTCGGAGAAATGTTTTATAGTGTTAAAAAATAATTAAAATTAGAGGATAATAGTAATACAACCAACGTATCATTAAAAAATGATAACTAGCATAACTAAAATAATAAAATCAGAAAGATTTTCATACTAAAAAAAGAGTAAGATTCTTTCTGTTACAATAGTATTTTTTTTATAATAAATA
The DNA here is from genome assembly GCA_007407185.1 of Glycine tomentella. NCBI lineage: Eukaryota > Viridiplantae > Streptophyta > Magnoliopsida > Fabales > Fabaceae > Glycine > Glycine tomentella. The sequence continues at coordinate 1,302,259 of PYAF01005619.1, forward strand.
TTTAGGCAGGATGTATATTAGACATGTTTTTTCCAATTCAACAAAAATCATACAATACATAATTAACATATTTATTTATTAACACGACATGCAATGCAAGATCATCGCGATTATTATATACTACATGCCTAATTAAAATAGAAGATGATAATGATAATAATGGATCATAATTAAAATAAATAATAATAATCTATGCAATTACTCATGATAAAGAGTATTTATATTATTATATCACAAATTCACGTGCATATATAATAAATTTACTTGATTTTTATAATAACAACAATAATTTTTAAAATTTACTGAAATAATTTTTTCCATATATTAAGCTCATTAAAATTATATAGATTACACATAACAACATATTCTTACCCAGAAAACACCTAATATTCTTTTTATCACAATATATATTTTTTGGTACATTTTATCACAATGTATTGTTTGTCTAACACTCCAACGTCTCTTATTTTTCATTGTTTTTGCCTAGCTACAGCAATTGTAAATGAGTTTGATTTTGTTTCACTCTCATAACCTGTCTTATATTTTTCTTCTCAAAAGAAAGAATTGAACCAATTCCTCACCACTTCCAGAGTAAATTAATATTGTTAAATTTACGCTATTTTAATAACTTTTTATGGATATCAAATTCAATTTTTTTTCTCTTTTTGAAAAAGCCAAACAGAATTTCATTAATTAATTCAATCCACAATTTCCAGGTGAATGACTTGTGGTTTAAATTTAAAAAAAAAAAAATCCTTCTCCACACCTTCACGCGAAGGTTAACAGGTTCTTTATTTTATTTTAATAAAACAAACGCTAATCATCAATTCCAGGTGACTGACTAATCATGTTTGATTTTGACTTTCATTAATTTATCCCTTTGGATAGATGTTTAATTTTTTAAAGTAAAATTTGGAGGGAATTCTTAATTAGTATTATACAAGGTTTGAATTGAACATTGAACGGATCCAGATTTATCATTAATCATTTAATTACATTCGTAAACTGTTGTATTTAACAGAAGAAATATCTTTAATTCTAGACTTAAACTTCTAGATCCATTTTACGTCATTTAACGTATTGCTTATTTGCTGATTAAAAAAAAAAAAAAAGTCTTACTTAGTTGGGCACTGGAGGTCCCTGTTTGAAGTTTCATTGGAATTCCTTTAATTTTCCACACACATTTGATTTCATTTTTAACTACTGTTTTAAACATGAATTTTTTTTATTTTTTTATACAGAACGTGAAAATATTTTCAAAACACAATTGTAGTAAAAGAAAATCTCATGTAACTGTTGAGTCGGGTAAAAATGACATCAATTTTTACTGTAAATTTTTGAAATAAATTAAAAAAAATCAATTAAAATTTAATTTTAAACAAAATTAATTTCACACCATTAAGACAAACCAAAAATCAAATTTATAAATATTTCTCTAAACATACACGACCAAATTTTTTACATTAACTGTGATTCCGTGAATATATATTCATTAGTTCAATTTTTTTAAAAGAAATATATTGATTGATTTATATGTTGATAAAGTTTATTTATTTGGATATAAATCAGAAGTATTTTTAAAATTTTTTTTATTGAAAATATAATACTTTTTTCAAAAAAAATTCTTAAAAATACTTTTAATCTTGTATCCAAACATGTTTATAAGATCATAATAATCAAATACTATTAGTCTATTAAATAAAATTAAACGTTATTAGTTTAATATTTACACATATTTAGAAACGTCAAACAGATGGGAAAATTCATGTATGCATATAATAATGTTGATTAAAAAAAATTGGGTATAAATGCATAAGAATCTTCTAAGTGGAATGTAGTCACCCAGAATCGTTCAATTTGAAAATTTGAATGAAAGTAAGACATAAGATATATAGAATGTGATATTTCTTCAAAAGGACACATCTAATGTATTTTCATAATTGCTTATTTTATAAGGGTGTCATGTGAAAGGGACTATGGTTGAGGTTGAATTATTCTCATATGTAAAATCACAACCACAATATAGCCCTTTGAGTTTGACTAATCTAACATACCGCGTCACAGTGACCTCACTACAACCATCGTCGAGAAAGAGAATTTGGGGAAATATATGAATATCATAAATACAGAATTAGGAAAAACGTATGAATGGGCCCGGCTACTTTTTTATTTTATAAATTAAAACTAAATAAATCAATATATATATATATATATATATATATGACGATTTTTTAATCCAAACTACATAATTACATATATTAAATTAAATACATTACATTTTATCAAATACTTTTTTATATATAATATTTTTGGTATTGGACAATCTTTGATTATATTCATCACATATTAACATCTAAACATACTTTTCACTCTTGATACTGTAACATACAGTTCTCCATGTAAAAAATATTGATCTTGATAAGTACATATGTTTGGAGATATCACCATTGTCAATTACCTTGAAAAAGTCTATTATACATGTGTCTTTCTCTTTAACATAATCCATTAAATTTTTTTAGCATGAACTTTCGATTGAATCTTGAATCCTATATGAAATGAAATTGATATTTCATGAAAATAGTTTAATAATCTGTTAGTAAATCATTACTACATACATGCACAAAATCTTAACATTATGATACGATCTTATTTTAAAATCATTTCAACAACAAAATGATTTCTTTATTTCTCCAATGGGATACAATTTTCAAACTGACTTGAATTTTTATCCTTCGAACTTGTTTGTCATGTACATATATCCCTCAAAATAACTTTTATATGTTTTATTTTCATTTATTCTTTAATAATTGTATTTTTTTTAATTTATGTATCAACTATATAAAAAAAAACATAGCAATCATGAATCGGAAATAGAAAGACTTTCTTTAAACTAAAAGTAATGGGTATATAACCTTCAATTTCTTCATAAATGGTTAAAAATAAAAATTGCACTTATTATGTTTGATAACAAATCATTTAACTTAACATAAAATACATTTTATAAAATTTAAATAGAGAATATTTTCATTTTTTGCCAAAGAATCATTTCAAATTAACCCATACATATT
>PYAF01005619.1:1305426-1321198 GCA_007407185.1 Glycine tomentella
AATAGACAAATAAATCTTCATTTTTTTACAACGGTTGTAAATAAAAATTATACTTATTATTATTATTATTATGAACAAATTTTCTAATTTAACTTAAAATATATTTTTCAAACTATAAAATAGAGATTTTCCCCCAAAGAATCATCTTAAATCAACACATATATATATTTATTAAAGAAAACTACAATTTTAATTAAAAAATGTATATAAGTTTTTTACTATCTTCCTTATTTTATGCTTTTAATAATTATACTTACAAAATATTGAATATTGGGTGCATTTGATCCACTAATGAATTAAATATTTTATATAAAATATAGATATTAAAATATAAATTATAATTGTAGTAATAATAAGATAATAGGACAAAAAGTATTATCATGCATAGAAAATTTCAGAAAGGACATTACCGAAAAATCACTGCTCTATGAAGAGTGAATTAACACCCCAAAGTCCCGTTAGAATTGTTATGTTATAGATAGAGAAACAGAGAAATGGGAAAAATGTATGAATGTCATAAAGTATTAGGGTGTGAGCAATGAGCATGAGACAGGTGCCTAACTATATATGGTTACTTTAAAATTATGGTAGGGTGTGAGCAATGAGTATGAATGTCATAAAGTAATATGGTGTGAGCAATGAGCAATGAGCAATGAGCAATGAGAAAATAATGATTTTGAAATAACAATATAAATAATTGATAAATTTAATATGATTAACTAAATTAATTATTTATTTAAAAGAATATAAATTAATTTAAAGAATCTTGTAATTAGGGACAACATGGTATATTAACACAGCACCATTCAACAAGAATTAATACAAAATGAAAAAAAAATCTCTTATGAATAAGGTTGTTAAACTTGAAAGTTTACTTAAACTCATAAAATTTTGTAAACTCGACTCTAAACTTGTACATAATAGAAAAACTAATATTAATAACATATAGACTTAGCAAGATACTTTCTACCACAAAAATAAGTTAAAATATGAGCTGTATAATAAAATCAAATATCAAATCACAATAATAAAGTGTAATACATTAATACCAATTAATAATATCAAAATATATAAATGATCAAATTATATATAAATTTAAAAAAACATAAGTTATCAAAGTGAAAATATTTCAAAAATAAGTTAATTTCGTCAATTTGTTTGAGTCATAAAATATTGTTGTTATGGAATTTAGTTGATTTCAAACTTATTGACTCATTACCTAATTCAAGAGTTTATACGAGTTTATTAAAAAAATCCTAAATAATTAACTTGTTTTATTTACATAAATTCATAAAATCATAAGAATTTAAAAATTTAATAACCATAGTCATAAGTCATAATAACTCCTAGATCATAAATACCCACCCTGCAAACAGAACCACAGATCCTATCAAAACATATGTACCTTACATCAATAGAACCCACCTCCCCAGCAATAATATGACTACATGAAACTATTTCTTACCTATGATAGAAAATAAAACCAGGATGATGGTCCCCCCAACCCGTGCCCCCAAGTTTATGCGTTGCACTGTTGGAATCCACGGGGTATAGTGCGTTAGCTTTCTTATCCAAAATCAAAACCTTTCCTTGAGTGAAGTAGGTAAGAATTCAGGAAAATTTATTTATATCCAAAATCACAACCTTTTCTTGAGTGAAAGTAGGCATGAATTCAGAAAAAATTATTTATGTATAAAATTATGGATTCTTTAAAAATATAATTGCTTTTGTAACAAGATGCATATAATAGTTTGACCAATCATTTAGTTCTCCAAATTTTATCAATCCTTCAAAACAAATATGAGAATATATATCAGTAATCCATACATCATTATTCTATTTATAATGGTGAATAAAAAAGTCAATATTATCTATACAAAAAGCGAGCAAAATCACAATAAAGACTTTCATCTCTAGATATTAACTCGTTTGAGAATGTCAAACATGACATCAATCATTTCTTTTTAAGTCATAATATAACACAACCTAAAAGAAAACTCTAATTAAAAAAAGAAAGTCACACAAAAATAGAACAAGACTCATTATAACTCACATTAAGAAAAAAAAAAAATCTATAAGCGAAAAAATCTATTCCTAAAAAAAATATTCCTCTAATGCATGAAAAACAACAAATTTCTTTACAAATGAAGTGAAACTGTAGCCCATACACTTACTACGAACATTAACACTAAAGTGGGTCCACCACTGAGTGCAAGAACTACACAGTCCACTTCACACTAAATCATGTACAGATAATTATTCATTAAAAATTAACCATTGCTTTTTCACATTAATTTTTATATTTATTAGTGTTCAGTTGATGACATACATTAAATTTATGAAAGTGGATGAACTATAAATATAGTTAAGTTCCAATCGAAGATTAATTTCATAATCAATCTAAAAAACTAAAATTTATAAAAGTACATAAGGATTTCACCGAGAAAAGTCAAATGTCATAATTAAGACAATTAGAATGGTTAAAAAAAATATTTATCTTATATCGGTAATATCTTGTATTATTTTATTAAATCACGACTCACGTGTCATATTTTATTACTTTTTTTTCTCTCTTTCTGTCTTGACTCTCATCCCAAAGTTCTATTCAATCAAAGAGAATGAAATAAAACAATCAATTTTTCTTGTAAAATGAAACTACCTTATGCACAGTTTGATTACTCTAAGTCCACTTTTTCATGAACATGCCCTTTACCTAACTAGTAGCTTCTAGCCATAATGTGATCCTCAGAACTCCGATTCCCTACCACTGACGATCATATTCTTCAGTTTATATTGTACGGCAAGAAAAAAGTGACCCTAGCTTTTGAGCTTTGGGCATGTGACATGTGACTTATATTTTAGGAAAATGGAAGAGCACTTTTGTTTCTAAGTTCACATCCATTCAATTCTTATATAAGAATTATGATCTCAAGGAATAGTGGGGTGAAAAAAAAAAGGGTGCAAATATCAATGACCTATCTGTATGAAAAAGATACCAATGTCTTATAGTATTTTACTGCACTGTGAACGAACGAACATGAAGTCCACTGTGACTGCTGCACCAACCAAACACAAACGAGTTCTTGTGTTTTTTTCTTTATGTATATGTCAGTGTCTGTGTGTGAATCAAACATATATGTATGTGTGTGTGAACCAAACACAAACGAGTTCTTGTGGTTTTCTGTGTGGTATGTGAACCAAACATATTGATGTGAATTTGACTCATTTAAAGTTATCAACTTACTTTCAAAAGTAAAAGAAATAATCTCAATATTGTTAATTATATATATACATGCATGATAAAATTACACACGTTCGACGTTTGAAACTTTGAATATTAGCTGATGATTTCATCAACAAGTGAAAATACTTATTTTACCATTGTTCACTTTAGAGGAAATACAACCAACTAGTTCAAGTCCAAATTAAAATGAGTTCTCGTGTTGCTTCACAACATTTTAATGCTTTCGTTTTTATTTTATTTATTGTTGACAATGAAATTACTAATTAAAAAATAGTCTTTATTGAAAGGAGTGTTTAATTTTTGTTAGAATTATGAATGCATATAAGATGAATATGTATTTTTCTTTTAATATTATTTATTTCATACTTAATGATCAATTAAGATTAGAATATTGAAACCCTTGTTAAGAGACAAATTATTATTACTTATGTTAACCATTGTTGGTTACTGCTCTCATTTTAGATTCAAAGATATTAATATTTGCACTTCCCTTACTTTGTTCTTTGACCTCTCTCAAACATTACCTTTTTTGATCTCTCTCAAACATTATCTGTAGTGAGGAGGAAAAAATACACCAGATTGTGAACCTTATTAGACAAATTCCACCTAAATCATGTATCTTTCTCTCTCCTCACTACCATGGTGATGAGAGAAGAGGATCCAGGCCTGTCTATATTTTGTTGGTTCTACACTGTCACATTGCACTAACCTTTTTTTTTTTTTTGATTGCTAGACTACCCTATTTGGCACATCTTAAAAATGACAGGGCATTCTTCATTCGTCCTTGTTTCATTTTTCTTTAATTTGTTTGGACAAGTTGAATTTCTAATAAAGATAGACAAGTAAAGTGTCTTTAAAATTTAAATAAGCATTTGAAAAAAATTGATTTTGTAAGATTGACTTTAAATTGATATGATTTATAATTTAACATTTCTATCATTAAAGGTAAACTAGTAGTAAACTCTAAAATTTATTTAAAGCAAAAGTTATATAAAATTACTTTAATTCATAATTAATTATAGATTCAAAATTAATTTTTCAATATAAAATTGACCATGTGAAAATTTATCTAAATTATATTAACTGGTATTTGAACATGAGGCTTTTTGACCATTAAGATAAAAAAATTTATTTACCCGAGGTGAGTGATTTTGAAGAAGGCATAACAAAGTCATTATAGTTGGCACTTCAAGAAAAAGAAAAATTTGTTCCACGACCATTTGACGTTTATGTGTTTTTTTTTTAAATAGTTATTGTATGGTGTTAACTGTATTGACTCCTTGCTTATATTTGTGTAGAGTCATCACTGTTAACGTTTTGTTCACGTTACTCGTCTAGGCATGTGTGTAGACTACACATTATTTTAAAAGTTATGTATGCTATCACATGGTTTTAAAGTTAAGTTTATGTAATTTTTTTCAAACAATTTATTATATATTTTTAATTTATGTATCATGAGGGAAAAAACAACTTTCAGCGTTTTAAATTTAATACGTCTGCTACCACAATGCTTTATATATTTTTTTTCAACAAAAGAAAAAAATTCACTTTAATATATATCACTTGTCTACTAAAACTACATATGCTATATTTATACTTTACTATCCAAACAAGAGAAAAAATATTAGGACATTATGTGATTCGCATGAATTTTATTATAACCAATAGCCTATAGGATTTATATATAAGAACAAAACAATAACACTATGTGATTCGCATGAATTTTATTACAAAGATCAGTGTGAGAGATGTAGTTATCCATATTAATATTAATTTTTAAAATAGTTGTATAGTTTATGCATAAGGAGACATGCCTAGACATGTAGAAGGTGTCAACAATAATAACTCCACAAATACAACACAAGAAGTCAACGACATCATACATTAACTATTTGTTTTTTTTTTTTTTTAAGGATCAATTGTATTGACTCGTTGACATGCCTTTGTTTCCAAAACCACCCACCCAAAGTAAATAGTTATTTTTTTATTTTATTGTGATATTTAGTTTTTTTTTTAATTACCATAATGGTCAAGCTTCAACATAATTATAGAATTTCTAACATGAAAGCAAATGCACATTGATGATTGGTTTGAGAGAGTGGAAGAGAATGGGAAAAAAAGAGAAAAAATTAAATTAAAATAGAGAAGAGAAGATATAAGAATATAAGATCCACATATATTTTTTAAAATTTCCTTTCATTTCCTCTTTTTCTTCTCTAACCAAACAAAGGGTCAGAGTCCAAAGAGAAGGCAGTGTACAAAAAGCAATAGATAAACTGTTTCATCAATTATTTTTTAATAGCGAACATGAGGCAGAAATTTGCTACGTTGTCCTACATAAAGAAGCAATGCCAATAATTATTGCATCTAAAATTTATTCAATCAAGGGTCATTAATCTGTGTTGTAAGTCAAATCAATGACCTGTACACAGTTATCTAATTTCTTGAGTGTCAAAAATGAGAGACACGGGCATAACATGGACATGTGACACTGTCATTCCATCCAGATACTTATGGAAAATGAGTATGAAACATTAACAAGCAAAGTCAATTCATGGCTCAGGTTGCATTTTCTCGCATTCTTCCCGTATTGACTGGAAAAGAATAGTAGACAAATATCTTTCACCAAAGCTTGGGAAGACAACCTGCAAGCAATATTGCGCATTAAAACGTGAGAGAATAATTTAATACTGAAATTTCACAATTATATGAAGCTTTAAGTACAAAAAGGTAAAATTGGCAGAAACAAAAAATGATAACGTTTATGCAAATAGAAAAAGAAAAATTGCAGGATGTGAAGTGATCCTTTTCTGGCTACATGCCAAAAACCCCTCCTTCCCCAAAAGGAGAATAAAAATTTACTTTAAATTATATAATTCAAGCTAGTTGTGCCAACCAGAAAAGAAAAGAAAGAGATAAGAAACTTAGCCCATAATACTAGCAGGTCAAAAGCACATAAAACACAATACAAAGCATTTCCAGCCTGAATACTAGGTGGATGCACACTAAACACTATAGACAAATCCAGCTAAGTTTTCATTCCCATCCTTCCAGGTCCTTAACACATAAACCCACCAATCAGAAAAGATGAGCAAATAGGACAAGATAACCATGAATAAACTAAGAGAGGTGCTATTTAGTACGAAATGTAGCGGTGCAAATTTTTACGAATTTAATATTAACAAATCAAAGTGATGGATAACAATTCAAGCAAGAGAGAGAGTATTAGCTGAATTCAATAAACTTACCTTATTTAAAATTCGTGTGGATTCGTACATACATCTTTCGTACTAATTATCATTTTCCATAAACTAAATGGATGAAAATTAACAGTGTGCTACTAAGCAAGCAACTGGGTACTTAAATAACATCATAAACCAGTGGATAAGACATAATCTGCACACTTTCCCTTAAGAGCCAAAATCTAGACCTTGCTTTGAAGGTCGGGTTGCTAAGAAAAAAAATTTATATGATCAGATTGGTAAAATGAGAACTCCATTTGTATGATGCTTTCATAAATTCAGCAAAGATCCGTCTCATTCCAGAACCAAATGGATTAATTTTTTTTTCCTACAATTATTATGTATTGATTTTGATCTTTTTCGTAGGAAATATGCATATTTTGATCTTACCCCAATAAGCTTTCCTGCATTCTCGGGCCTCTTTCCAACCTTCAAAGCAGCTGCAGCGGCAGCTCCTGAAGAAATTCCCACCTGTTTTCCAATTGAAGTTAGCAGAGCAGGTGAGAGGCAGAGTATAAAGCCAGGCATATATGAACTCTTCATTGGTGTCAGAGTTGAGGTGTCACAAGATTTGAAGAAAATTAACTCCTAACATGCAATGTAAATAACACAAGTTCTTATGCCCTTCACAATAGGATGTGGGAAGGATCATTCATGAACATAACATTTTATTTAATAGATGGTGAGGGTGCTAAACGCCATTATCTTGTGCATGATTGTTTCAAGCAACCCCAACATCTGTGTATGTGCACAGGATATGGACACCAGAACACATTAAGAAACTCAAATCACACATACAGTTGAGAAGATGAACATAAAGGACTAACCAGCAAGCCTTCCTGGAGTGCTAATTGCTTTGCAGTTTCAACTGCTTCATCACTTGATATCTGCCAAATTCACAAAAGGGAAGATTAACTATAATACAGACAAAGAAAATGATGACATTCACCATTTATCCAGGTCAGGTGGTCCCCATTATCACATGCATAAAAATAGTCCAATTGAACCCAGTTTTAAATGTGCAAATACTGGTCCTGAATTAAGAGAATCAATCACAAGAATTTAGAAACAAGAAGCCAGTGTATCAAGAAATGTTCATTATTGGCCAGTACAGCAAGCAAATGCTTAAAGAGGTAAAGCAAATATAGAAAGCAAAATGTCAACATCAATTTTGCATAATTCATTCCTGACCATGAAAGATATTCTGTATTCTCTGAATCTCTGATATGTACAACATATAGTAGTGCACCACATTCACATGCGTGTGTGTAAGCCAAAGGTGAATACCAACAAGGCTTGCCATCAAACAGTTGACAAATTAGATCATTAAAATTCAGGAACAGATGACAATTAATTCATGTGAAAAATTCAACTAACTAGTACAAGTATGTATGCAAGACAATCAGAAGGAAACATATAAGATACCAGCAATGTATAAAACGTTATTTCCTATTTAATAGTCAGACAAAATATACAGCAATAAAATTCGTTAGTCCTTTTTAACAGAGGGGGTTCAGATCTGTACAAAGGTAGTAGAATCTGAAACTTCAAGGAAATACACATGGCAACATTGGAAAGTAAAAATGAACACTTCATTACATTTATTTGACAAGGAAAATACAAGCATAGGAAATAAAACAACATTAAGGCACTGTTAGTAACTACTTCAAGTAGATTGGGGGCATTGAGATATAGCAATGACATTTCATTCAAGACTAACATCAATATGCAAATGATAAGAGGGAAAATATCACCTCTCACTCAATTTGTTTACAAATGGTCAGTAGACAAGGAGCATTTGTCGTGATAATAATACATGCATGTTGGCCAGAAGACATCCATACAACAGAATCAGGCAGAATGATTCAAATTTCAAATTCTGACAAGTTCAGCTAGTTGCTTTTGGAAATAATTAGTAACACATTTTTAAAACACTCAGTTTAGGAAACAACATTATTGAGGGTGAGCCCTAGCACGACAGTAAAATGGTGTCTTGGTGACTTGTTAATCATGGGTTCGAATCTGGAAACAGCCTCTTTGCATATGCAAGAATAAGGCTGCGTACAATATCCCTCCCCTTTATCTTCGCATAGCGAGGAGTCTCTGGGCAATGGGATACGTAATTTTTTTTTTCAGTTTAGGAAACAACAGAAAACATTGGATTATAACAAATAGAAGAAGACAACAGGAAAGCATAAGAACAGACCGCTATAACTTCATCAAGCACATCTTGATCCAAATTCCTGGGCACAAAACCAGCCCCAATACCCTGAATTTTGTGAGGTCCTGTGGTTCCGCAAGAAAAAAGATACAACTTAAAAGAAATTAAAATTAACATATTGGATTTCAAATTTGTAGAAACTTGTTCCGTTTTTGTACCTGGCTTTCCACCTGTAAGTATGTTGCTTTCCAGAGGCTCTACGCCAATAACCTGATACATAATGAAAAAAATGCTTAAAGGAACCCAACAAAGTAGAAAGCTTTCTGAAAAAAAATTATGCTTCAGATGATAAGACATGAGCAGTATACTGATTACATAGATTAATTTACACTTATTTTATGGACCATTTCTTTACGTCATTATATTGATTGATAATAGATAAATTTAGGTTTGACTATGCCATTGAGAAAGATGTACCTGTATTTTAGGATTTTGTTGTTTTAGGAATTGGCCAGCTCCAGAAACAGTTCCACCAGTTCCAATTCCTGCAACTAAAATATCTATCTTTCCTCTTGTATCTTCCCATATCTCTGGGCCAGTTGTCTCATAATGAACCTGTATAGTTGAATCCAACTTCATATATCAGATCATATGGCAGCACACCATGCTATCTATGTAGGACATTTCAATCAATTTGAAATTAACTAAATGCAAAGGGGATATACAATATTGGCTCACAATTTGATCATTTACCCAACCCCTTTTCTTTTCTATAACAATCATAGAAAATAATGCCTAAGGAGACAAAATTTCAAAAAAAGTTAAACTTCCTGGATGACTTTGTTACTTCTGAGAACCCTGTAACTAACTTTAATCCTGTGTGTGCCATCTGTCATGATAAGGTGTTACTGAAAGCTTAAAACAGAAGAATGCTATAAGGGAAAGAAAGAGTACAGAAAAGGAAGATCAGGAATCATCTTAGAGCAATAGAGGACACAACGGGAAATGACAGAGAGAGAGAGAGAGAGAGAGAGAGAGAGAGCACATCAAATCAAAAGAATCAAGCAGTTCCTTTGCATATTAGATAAGAAACTCCTCTAAAAGACCACAGGAAGAAAAGACAGCGAGAAGCTAAGATTAAAAAAATCATCTCATTTTTTTTATCACAACTAAATACCATCAAATCAATAGTAAAAATGATTGTTGACAGATGACTAGTTTGTAAAAGCAAGTGAATAAGTGTTTGAAATTATGCTTTTTCCAATGTTAAAGTGCACATGAAACAGTGAAAGTAATTTGAAATGGTTTATTGTGAGAAACATTACAAAGGTCATCATCCCCAGGGAGAAAGTAACCCAAGAATGGGTTTGATGAACTCTTCATTGCTGCCAGCTAGGGTTCTAAGGTTAGGACATTGATTTTGAAAAACAGTTCCTACTAGAATTAACACTAACAACATTGATGAAATCCTAGTTTCTGCCAGCTAGAGTTCTAAAGTTAGGTCCTTCATTTGAGGAATAGTTCTTCCTAGAATCAACAATAATGAGATGTTGCAGCTGCACAAACCAAACAATATATTGTCTCTGAATAGGTGTATGTCTGTGTGATGGGATACTACACTTCATAAATGGTTATAGACTTCCTAATACATTGTGCGGCTGTTAGATACATAAGGGCTTTGGAGTTTGGAGTAGGCTTGTTGATATGTCTTGGGAAACTTGGTTATGCTCTCATAGTCACAGCTATGAGCATTTTCTTCTAATTAAGTTTATGGGCTTGATAAGAAAATGGAGGACCGAGGACAAAGTGAGGTGGCAATGGGCTGTATATGTTGTAATTTGGTGCCTTTAGCTGGAGCAAATTGCATTTATCTTTAAGCGAAAATTTGCTTTTGCATTTCAATTAACGTGGACTTTGTGACTACAGTTTCAAGCAAGACTTCCAACTAAAGATAAGTAAAAGAAGTATCAACTACCAGTGCGGAGTCATATAACACACGAGCCTAACCTAGAGGCTGGAGATAATGGTGCACCCTGCATGAGTTCCCGTAACATCCCTAATTTTCGACTTCTCGGCAGCTCTCACACTACGGCACTTCACGCGTTGGCACTTTACTCAACATCTTTGTTGGTCAGAACCTTCCACTGGTCAGAACCCTCCGTAGATAGCCGTTTTCGAGACCTCGAAAATCAGCTATGTCTACTTTCAGGATCAATGACTGACCGCACAAACCAACCAACCCAAGGCTTTTTAGCGTGTTTTGTCCTCACTCACACGCTTTTTAGAAAACTTCCCTGAAGGTCACCCATTCCATAACTACAAGCCAAACACGCTTAACTATGAAGTTCTTAAGTGATGAGTTACCAAAAGGTGAAACATCTTGTTGATATAGGTAGTATCAATTAATTCCTTTAAGTCATCATCACTTGTACAGCCCCATACCAGTAGGTAGCCCTTTCCAAGATCTTGAAAACCAGCTTTGCCTGCTTCCAAGATCAATGGCTGACCCCACAAATCAACATAAGACTTTTCAGTGTGTTTTGTCCTCACTCACGCTTTTTGGGAAATTTTCCAGAAGGTCACCCATCTTATAACTACTCAAAGCCAAACATGCATAACTATGAAATTCTTAAGTGATGGACTAATGAAAAGTAGATACATCTTATTGGTATAGGTAGTATCAATTAATATCTTTAAGTCATCCTCAGCTGTACAGTCTCATATCTGCACAACCTCTGGATCCCTCTCATTCTGGTGTGATTTGATTCAGGTGTTACAGTTCCCATTCCCAAGAACATAGGATTCATGCATTTAAACACAAAATAAGGTGTTATCGTTTACCTTAGGATTTGAAGGATTATCAAATTGTTGAAGCATGTATGAATTGGGGGTACTTTTTAAAATTTCTTCAGCTTTTTGAACTGCTCCATTCATGCCCTTTGCTGCATCAGTCACAACAAGCTCGGCCCCAAATGCTTTCAAAAGAACCCGTCTTTCTAAACTCATTGAAGCAGGCATCGTCAAAATGAGCTTATATCCTCTTGAAGCTGCTATAAAGGCAAGGCCAATTCCTGTGTTCCCACTAGTAGGTTCCACCAATACACTCTGAAATGCACATGAGAAACAAGTTAAATCAGAATAACAAAAAATTATGAACCAGCATAACATTTATTTGGCCAAAGCTAATCTGAAATAAATTAAATCACAACAAAATTCAACTAGCTCCTATTAAGATCACGGTGTGCTTTCCAAAAGAACCACATAATGGTCCCAACATAGATGCAGCATCAAAGTAAAGGAACAATACTGCTTCATTGCACCCCAAAGCAAAGAGTTTGACTTGCCAAAATGTCCAGACTAAGTTATAGTTTCTAGAATTGTAAATATCCCAGCAAAGTTGTGTAACATGTCATATTGATCACAGGGAATAGTTTATAATAAACACATATAACCAACTTAAACTCAGATTAGGGCATATAAAGTTTCACAACATATTAAAAAATTGCTCATATGCAGTCACATTATAAGAAATCTGCATTTGCTTTCTATCATTTTTACCTTCCCAGGTGTTATAGCTCCTCTCTGCTCAGCATCATTTATCATACTAAAACCAATCCTGCAAGATGAAAAATTGAAAGAATTTAAAGAGAAAAAAATACTAGAGACAGAATAGACCTCTAATATGCAAATTTATGCGACCAAATAACATAAATGAATTTTTGAGTTTATACATAACAATAACTGTAATTATCACCTAATAGTAGATACATAATTAAGTATTTTTACTTGTGCCATATAAAGAGTTATATGTCCATCTATATTAATATCCAATACTTATTGTAAAGCTATCCTTGTCAAGTCAACCTAACAAATAACAACAGAAACAATAAAAACCAGCAAAGAAATCAATAACAAAATCAAACCAGCTGCCTTTGTCACATGAAACTTTTCAGGCTTGTTCGATTGAAAGAAATATTTTCTGTTTTCATTTTCTATCTTCACTAACAATTACAAGAGAAATGTCAGCAGTACACTCTTTAGCATTGGTCCATCTTCCCAAAAGGAAAAATGTCAATTTAATTACCTCATATACAGGTCTCATTTCAAAGAGCATTTTTAAAAAAGTATATGGTGAAGATTCCCTGGTCACAAATATTGACACATTGTTTTCACTTCATTTCATGTTTTAAAAGATGTGTTTAATTTATATACATTGTTGGTCTAACTAAAATAATTTTACACAGACATCCAATAGAAATTAATCTTATCACTACATCATATTAATGAATAAGATGACATAGTAAAATGGTCAATTCTTATTGGATGTCAGTGTAAGAATGTTTTCCACTATTAGTGTATTCTATTAAGTGTATGTTTAGATGTCACTTGAAAAAGTTCAGAAGTATTCCCTGTGGTCTGAAATATAAGAATTTATTTTTTGTCTCACATATAAGAAATTTCAATTAATTTTACCTTATTTAATACTATTATCTCTAAAACACCCTTCATTTAATTGAGGTGTTAGTTTCGATAACTCTTTCTTATCCTTGATATCAAGTTCTGAAGGATAAGTAGAAAAAAAAAATACTTAATAATTAAAATTGATGCAATTAAATGTGGTTAACTAACTTTTTTAGTTAGTGTGCCATGTTTAAATTTTTCTTATATTTGAGACCAGAAGGATTACTTTTACTTCTAAATTAACTTCCTTTCTTCGGCTATGTTTTGTTTAAAGTACAAAAAGTACTTTTGCAAATTCCAATGAACAAATGGAGAAGGGAAAACATGTTACTTCAGAAGTAAAAGTACTTTTGAGTTCTCTCAAATTCAATTCAAACATGCACTTCATTCGTACTTTGGAATTCATGGATGTACATTGGAATTCCCAAGAGCACGCTTCAAAATTTTATCCAAACATAGCTTAAACTGTTAAAAAGTTATGCACACAAACATTTTTCACTAGGACCACAACAACGACGACAAGGAAGCCTTATCCCACTAGGTGAGTTTGGCTACATGAATCACACGAAGTCATTCAAAACGGTTAAAAACCACACACCAATTAAGAATTGAAGTTTCTCACCTGTCCTTGACACTACAACAGGGCTCCATAATCTCAAGCTTCGCAGCAATATTGGCCGCAGAACCCTTCACGATATTGTTGAGGTAAACCATCGGCGTTTTCCCTATGAGCTGAGCCACGTCAGCAGAAAAAAAAAAATTAACGCTGAATTCTCACGCATAAGCGAAATCACACAAACAAACAAAAAAACCGTAAGATTTTTTTTCCACTGACCTGTGTGACATCTTCAGCAATGTTGAGACCTTCGATTTCGTTTTGGGGTTTAACGGAGACAGCTTTGCAGACAACGGTGGAAGGCGACGAGGAGATCCTCGTTCCGAGTAGTGACGGACGGTGGCTGTTGAATTGTCTCAGTGACGTGGCGGTGGCGGTAGTGCGGGTGAAGGTGAAACAGTGCTGAGTGGGTGCACGCGAAGAGCAAGTCAACGAGTTGATTAAGGAAGCAGAAGAAGCCATTGGAGAACGATTGGAAATGGGAGAACGACGACGTTTGTTGAGTTGAGACGAAACCCAACCCAGAGTCACTCACCACTACACAAACACAACGAATCGCACGCACGCACTCACTCAATTCACTAATCACTAATCACTAATAGTAGTAATATCTATCCCTTTAGTAGTTGCTCTCTCCTACGTTTGTGGATTGGAAAAAATTGGTCGCAGATAGAACAAGTGTCTATTCTATTGGCAAGGCAAAGGGACAAGTTGGCTATAGTAAATGACAAAAATGACACAAACCAACTTACCAACATGCCTACACAACACGCAATTTTTTTCTACTACTATGGTAATTTTATCACCTTGGTCACCCTCTTTATTTGAATTTTATTATTTTTTATATAAAAGTACAATAAGAATTTATGTTAATTTAATAAGTGTGTCTTTAGTTTTATGTTAGTAAAGAATCACATTAAAATACTAGTTAACATGATTTTAAGAAAAAATTATGTATTTGGTTCTTGAATTGTTTTTTTATTAAATTGATTATGAATTAAACAAATCTTAAGCAGATTTTGAGTTGTATCCACACAAAAGAATATCATTGTCTTTTTACATTAATATTGGCTTTTAAATTAGAAAAAAAATGCTACAACGACACCTTAAAGAATTAAATTGAAGAGAAAAAAAGTATGAGGAAAAAATTAGGTAGTAGTGTGTTAGCACAGAAAACTTTAAAACATTTACATGAAAGTGACATATAAATTAAGGTTTTTTATATCGTGGAATTTATTTAACTTTATAAAAAAGTGTTTTTAGTATTTTCTCATATGGCGAAGTTAAAAAAGAATGCATATCAATTGGAGAGTAAGTCTTATGAACTAAAAATACATTTTTTTTTATAAAGTTCATAAACTAAATTGTAAAATATAAAAGTTTAAAAATTAAAAATAAGATTCAAAGAAAATATAAGGAATACAAATATATTTTATCAAAAAAAAAATACAAGGACTCAACGAAAAATCTAGTGAGAAATTGAGTTGGGAAAATATAATAATTCCAGTTTAGAAATGTTATAAATAATATTAATTCGTTTTCCTATATAACCAAGGGAGCAAAACATAAGTAAAGCCTCTGCGATTGATCAAAAAAGCCTCTGTGATTTGTATATAACGATATAAGCCTCCGTCATTTACTTTTATACTAGTTATAACCCTTGGTTCCTTCAAATAAATTTTAAGAATTAAATTTAGTATAATTTTATTAAAATAATCTTAATAAATTTATATTTTTGAAATGTTTTAATGAGATAATTTAAAACTGTAATATTATAAATAAATATATTATTTTTCAAATTATGACTTTTAAAAATGTTATTTTAATTTTCAATAATGCTATTTTAAAGATGTTACTAATTTCTGTAATATATATACACATACATATATATATATATATATATACTAGAAGGTGTTACTGATAATTTTTATGGGTCAGTAATAATGTATAATTTTAAAGTTATTATTTCAATTTACAATTGGTATATTATATAACAATTTCAGAATTAATTTTTTAAATGCACTTTTATATGCCTCAGATTTGCAGAG
>PYAF01005619.1:1321298-1344594 GCA_007407185.1 Glycine tomentella
AAAATTACAATAAACTTATAAATTAATTAATTTAAAATAAAAAATATATTTCCAATTTGTATGTAATGGATTTGAATTTTAAATTAAGTTAAATTAAAATTAAAATTAATTGGAATAAAAAATTTATAAATAAAAAATAAATATTTAATGTAAGAAAAGTCATATAACTTTTACTTAAAAAAAGAAGTCATGTGACTTAATAAATATCAGAATTATTAAAAAAAATCTTATATAAAAATAATTTATGGTTTATAATATAAGGATAAACTCTTACACAATTTTTATATACAATTTTATCCTTTTTAAAATTTCACTATTCTTATATTATTAGTTACTTTTTTTTCTGTCACTCTTATTTTTCTTTATTTTTTAATTTCTAAATCTTTTTCTTTTTCACCATATTTGTTTTTAAAGATGACACTCATCAAGCCCAATGAAAGGTCTGTATGTTTGCTTAAAAGCCTTCTTACAACCATGAAAACAGATATAAAAAATGGTCAAAACATATATGTAATACGACAAAGGAGAAAAAATGGAAATATGATTATATTGTTCTGTTGCTATGGCAATGCAAAATCAACTCTCAACGAGTGTAGCTGAGAGGAATAGCACAATTCCAATACAAGAACTAGAAGAAAGGATAAATAAGGATGAAACAAAGGGAATATTTGGAGGAAGAGAGAAAATCACAATTCACATATATCCTACGCTCACAATTATTACCCTTTTCCCTTTTACTAACCAATTTTTCACACAAAATTCCTTAGCCTGCTAATGGCCAGGCACATTCTGCTGCCCTTCCATGAGTATTTCTAGGTGGCAGATTCATTACATTGCCTACCCCTTTAAAAGGAACCTTGGTCCTCAAGGTTGAATTGTGGATAACTTGCCTGAATTTCTGCAACATCCTCCTAAGTTTCCTCTGTGGTGCTACAACCTTCCCATTGAATGAGTATTTGATGAATTAAAGTGGATCCTTTGACAATTGTCCGATTTTGAGCACTGTTGCAGGACACAATAAGTGCCCCAATTCAGATGTGGTAAGCGACAATGGCACGTAAGGCTCTATGGCAGCTCCTTGGAATTGTTTGAGTTGAGAAACATGGAAAACAAGGTGAATCTTTTTTGCTTCAAGGGCTGCAATTTATATGCCACTTCGCTAATTTTCTCAAGCATAGTGAATGTGTCAAAATAACGCATGGACAAATTCTGATTCTTCCTCAAGACTGCAGAATGTTGTCTATATGGTTGGAGTTTTACTACACTTCATCTCCCATTTGGAACTTCCTATCTTGCCTCTTCTTATCCACCTAGATTTTCATAACTGTTTGTGCCTTGATTAAATTCCCCTTCAACTTGTCCAATAGCATTTGTCTCTGTTATTTAACACTTCCTGCACGGCTAGCATATCTTGAAAGTTGTCATTGTATCGAAGTAAAGCTAGAGGTTCCCTTCCATATGAAGCCTGAAAAGGTGTCATTCCCAAATTAGTGTGAAAAGAAGTATTGTACCAGAATTCTGCCCATACCAACAACTTAGCACAAGCCTTTGGATTATCAAAGATAAAACACCACAAATATGAAAGTGTTTTTAGAAACTTTGTTAACTTCTTATTTTTTAAATTTTAAAAAAAAATCAAATAAATTATTAACAATTAAAAATAAAATTATTTTAATAATTTTGGTTCTAACTTAAATTTCAATAATTTTTTAAAATAACATTAGATTATAATATAAATTATTTATCATAAATCTAAAATATAATTGTATATAAAATACATTTATTCTGTTTAATGCAAGTATTTAAATACATAGTAGTTGTAAATTAAATTCTGAAAAAGAATGAAACCAGTGTGTTAAATGTATTTGAAGGAAGAACTTTCTTACATATCCGATCGATTCATACTTGTCGTCCAAAAAATAATGAAATCAGCGTTCTAGTTCTACTCTTCTACTGCAATTATACACGAAAAAATAAAATAATTTATTTGCATTTTAATCTATCTATAATATTTATCTATTTTTTTTTTATCATAAAATAAAATAGCTCGCCTGAAACGAGGGAATACTCATCAGCGTTGGTCACGACCGTGATTCAGTTGAATCAGCAGAAGACAAGGGTCGGAACTCGGAATCAAATCAATCAGCGGAACAGATTCCGTTTATGAGCGGCGGCGTGCCGTCGATTCAACCACCGCGAACCGATGGAATCACCGGGTAAACCAAGCAATGCTGGATCCATCCCTTATTCCGTTTCATCACTTTCACTTCCCAATTTCAACCTAATTCGTGTTCGTTCCTTCGTTCGTTCAATTTTTCAGGTGCTTTGAGGGACACGTCAGTGATCGTGGTGACGCTGGACTCCGACGAGGTTTTCATCATCGCGAGCCTCTGTACCAGAACCGACACTCAGGTAATCTACGTCGATCCGACCACCGGGGCGCTCCGCCACGAGGCCAAGCTAGGGTTCGATCTCTTCAAGTCACAGGGCGAGGCCTTGGATTTCATCACCAATGGATCGCGCTTCGCGTGCAAGAGCAGGACGCTCGCGAGGGCAATTCTAGGCTACGCCGCGCTGGGGAACGTGGCGCTGCTCCTCGTCGCGACGAGGCTCATCGCCAGTGTTCCGAATCTTCCCGGCGGCGGGTGCGTGTACACTGTGGCGGAGAGCCAGTGGATCAGGATTCCGCTGCAGAATGCGGTGGCGCAGGGGAAGGGAGAGGTGAAGAACGTGCAGGAGTTGACGGAGCTTGATATCGACGGGAAGCATTATTTCTGCGAGACGAGGGACGTTACGCGGCCTTTTCCGAGCAGGATGCCGGTGAATGAACCGGATCAGGAGTTTGTTTGGAACGCGTGGTTTTCTACTCCGTTTGTTGGTATTGGCTTGCCCCGGCATTGTGTCACGCTACTGCAGGTTCTGTGATCTCTTCTGTTTTCAATTTGAGTGAATGTAGTATAATTTTATTGGAAAATATCACTTGCTATTGCTTGTGTGAATTGCAATTTATGACTTATGTTACTTGCAAGATTTTAAATTGCAGTTGTTTTGTCGCAATCATAGATAATGTAGGAAACCGGTTAGAGTGAATGTAGTAGAACTTGATCCTGAAATATTGATTGCTTGTTGAACTTGTGAATTGAACCCTGTGAAAGTAGGATACTCCAAATTCGGGAGTCCAATGCAATTTATGATTTATGTTACTTGCAAGGTTTTTAGTTGCAGTTACTGTCACTGTTTTGTCATGTTCCTTGATATTGAAGAAAACTGCTGAAAATTGCAATCACTTTGTGGTCATAGACACTTAAAAAAACCTTGATGTTGTGACTGAAATTGCAGTTGCAGACTGTCTTTTAAAACCTTGGTTACTTGTGTTACCTTGCTATCTGAGAGTTTTTGTTTGTGAAAATTGGTTCTCAAGAGAGGTGAATTTGTTAGGAAGATGATGAGTGATGAGCCAATGACTTATTGTGTCATAATGACAAAGGATGTAAATGAATGGGTTTTATAGTTTGCTTCCTGAAAGGTGGCGTTTGTTGCAGTGTCGCGTTGGACAATTTGTATAGACAAGAGCTTTTAATGGACCAATGCGGCAAATGATGCCTTTTTGGAAGCAAAAATTGTGTTTATATTTGTTTACATTTTAGAATACAAATCCTCATACAATGGTAATGTATAATGATAATCATGAAGGTGGATATACATTTGATATACCATCTTGATGGCTTAGTGTGTCTTGTCTTGGCAGTTAGTTTCTTTTTGTTAGCTATTAGTTTTATTTTTCTTCCTCCAAGCTTGCGCAGGCTCTGGTTCTGGCTCAATTATATTTTTATATCAGTGCTGTACCAAAGATAGTACATTTATAGAGCAATTAAGATGTAAAATCACATGTGTATTCTGTTGTCTCACTTGGTCTTGATGTGTAGGGGTTTGCAGAATATCGAAGTTTTGGAAGCTCAGGTCAACTAGAAGGTGTAGTTGCTCTCACAGCTCGTCGGAGCAGACTACACCCGGGTACTCGATATTTAGCAAGGGGGCTAAATTCATGTTTCAGTACAGGTGAAGATAACTATCATTGACTTTCCATCTTATAATGAATTGAGTGATTGACTTGTAAAATAGCTAGCATCATGTTCATTATGGTTTCAGTAGCTCTACTATTTTTTATTTATTCAATAGAACCTTCTTTTGCTTCCTGTTGGCATGCATTAATATCTTCTTTATTCAATTTCCCAATTTGGGAAAGGTTCCCAAGTCACTTATTTCATCCTAATTCCTGTTTTAGTGTAACTTTTGCTTGCTGCTTCTTTCATTTATGTATTCTATATTCTGTTTTGACTTGATAACCATCATTTCATGTGCCTTAGTATTGCCACATGCCAAATGTTTATTAGGTTCCATTTTACAGGAAATGAAGTGGAGTGTGAGCAACTTGTATGGGTTCCCAAACGAGCTGGTCAAAGTGTACCTTTCAACAGATATGTGTGGCGAAGAGGTACTATTCCTATCTGGTGGGGTGCAGAACTGAAAATCACAGCTGCAGAAGCTGAAATTTATGTTTCAGATTGTGATCCTTATAAAGGAAGTGTACAGTATTATGAAAGACTGAGTAAGAGATATGATGCTCGTAATCTGGATATACGTGCTGGTGAGAATTCAAACCGAAAAGCTTTGGTTCCCATTGTATGCATTAACTTGCTTCGAAATGGAGAAGGAAAGTCAGAGTCCCTTTTGGTTCAACATTTCGAGGAGTCTATAAACTTTATTAGATCAACTGGAAAGCTTCCGAATACTCGGGTCCATTTGATAAACTATGACTGGCATGCCAGTGTAAAATTAAAAGGTGAACAGATGACAATTGAAGGGTTATGGAAACTTCTAAAAGCACCCACTGTATCCATAGGTATATCTGAAGGGGATTATTTGCCTTCACGACAACGAATAAATGATTGTAGAGGTGAAGTTATCTACAATGATGGTTTTGAAGGTGCATTCTGCTTAAGAACAAATCAAAATGGGATTGTACGTTTTAACTGTGCTGATTCTCTGGATAGGACCAATGCTGCTAGTTTTTTTGGTTGCCTCCAGGTATTCATGGAGCAATGTAGACGGCTGGGGATATCACTTGATAGTGATCTGGCATTTGGTTATCAATCAATGAATAATAATTATGGTGGATACATTGCTCCACTGCCACCTGGGTGGGAGAAGCGTTCTGATGCTGTGACGGGAAAAACATATTATATTGATCATAATACCAGAACCACCACATGGATGCATCCATGCCCTGATAAACCATGGAAGAGATTTGATATGACATTTGAGGAGTTCAAGAGATCAACAATTTTGTCTCCTGTATCTCAACTAGCTGACCTTTTTCTACTTGCTGGGGATATTCATGCTACTCTTTACACTGGATCCAAAGCAATGCACAGCCAAATACTTAGCATATTCAATGAAGATACAGGAGGAAAGTTTAAACAGTTTTCTGCTGCACAGAATGTGAAAATAACTTTGCAAAGAAGATATAAGAATGCAGTTGTGGATAGCTCTCGTCAAAAGCAATTAGAAATGTTTCTTGGAATGAGGCTTTTCAAGAATCTTCCATCAATTTCCCTTCAACCTCTACATGTATGTGACTTGCCAACTGTCAAAGTTAACTGAGTGATGGCTTTCTGTTTCTTTTTCATACATCAAGTGCCTAGCAATTGCAGTTTCATAATTAATTTCATGTTAGTTACTGAATCACATCTTTCTCTTTTAAGAGCAACTTAATTTATATGGCATCTCTCTATCTCTAATTTTTATTTGTTTTGGGAGGTTCTTTGTCCTCAAAATCAAGGGAATTATTTGTGTACATAACAATTACCTGTTTTTTTATATTATACAACTGTGCCTAAACTCAAATTACTTGGTAACATTGATGCTAGAGCTTATAAAGCCCAATTCGTTGCACCTGTAATGCCTGAAAACATGGAAGGTGCAAAGTCTATCATGGAGATGGTAAAAAGATAAATTAGAAGAAAAAATATTCGAATGTGAAAAAGATTGTGTACATGAAAAATGGAAAAGACATAAGAAAAGCTTTGTATATTTGGGACATGAGGCATTCTGATGAAATCTTTAAGCTGAGATTCAGACCAAAGTCGATGAAACAAAACAATGAAGACTATTACAACCTAACCAACTTTCTCCCAGAACTAAATGATTGATGTTCATTTCTTGTGGTACAAAGTTGGTTAGGTCGTAATAGTCTTCATTATTTTGTTTGATCGACTTCAGTTTGAAGCCCAGCTTAAATATTTCATCGGGATGCCTCGTGTCCTAACTATACCAAGTTTCTCTTATCTCTTTTTCATTTTCGTGTATGCAATCTTTTTCACATTCGATTTTTTTTTTCCAATTTTTTTTTCATCATCTCCATGATAGACTTTGCACCTTGCACGTTTTTAGGCATTACATGTGCATCGAATTGGGCTATACAGGCTCTTGCATCAGTGTCATCAGGTAATTTGAGTTTAGGCACAGCTGTATAATAAAAAATAACAGGTAATTGTTATGTACGCAGATAATTCCCTTGATTTTGAGGATAAGGAACATCCCAAAACAAATAAAAATTCTGAAATTCGTGTCTGCTAAGTGCTAACTGTTTTGAATTGTAATGCCAGTTAATACAGTAGAATTATTTTAATGTTGACACTTATAAACCTTGTGGTTTTCAATGGAAATAGACAAATGGTTATCAATAGCTAGACTATCTGATCATTGTAGGTACCGTCTCGGCCGTCTGGTTTTGTTCTCAAACCAATTGCAAACTTATTTCCTATTTCTGGGGGTGAAGCTAGCCTTCTGAGTTTTAAAAGAAAAAGCCAAGTTTGGGTATGTTAAATATTTTTTACTGTTCTATCATATATGAATTTATCAATAATATTTTCCTGAAATTTTTATGTATCTCTTCTTATGAAAGTATGTATACCTTTTCCTGTCACAGATTTGTCCACAACCTGCAGATGTAGTTGAAATCTTTATTTATCTTGGTGAACCTTGCCATGTTTGTCAGCTTCTTCTCACAATATCCCATGGTGCAGATGATTCAACTTATCCATCAACAGTTGATGTACGGACAGGACGCCATTTAGATGGGCTTAAGCTGGTCTTAGAGGTCTGTATTTGGCACTCATTATGTCTTGCAACTCATATTATTCATGTATGCATAATACTGCAGAAAGAGTTGGTCTTAATCATGCTTATTAAATAGGAAAAAGCCTTGTTCTCATATATGTGGTGTGCAAAAACATAAGAGTTTCTAACAGTAACAGTCTGAAAGACATCTTCAATTTTTAATTATTATTTTGACTGTTTAAATTCTTTGTGATTTACATAATGTGATATCTGCTTCAATATAAAATAATATATTTTTTAATTTTAAGAAGCAATGATTTGTAGCTGTAGTGACGGGCAATTTATTATGAAGCTTATTTATATATGGTTCTTACATCTGAATCTGTCTGACATCTATTGGCAGGGTGCTTCTATACCACAGTGTGCGAGTGGGACCAACCTTTTAATACCCTTACCTGGGGCAATTAATGCCGAAGACATAGCTATAACTGGAGCAAATTCTCGTCTACATGCCCAAGATGCATCACCCTTATCATTACTGTATGATTTTGAGGAACTTGAGGGAGAGTGGGATTTCCTTACTCGTGTAGTTGCGTTAACCTTTTATCCAACTGTTTCTGGAAGGAAACCATTAACACTTGGCGAGGTAGATATTTTGGACAATTTCATAACTTGATGATGAGTTGTGGCTTGACTAAGTATAATATTCTTTGGCATTTTTCTTTAATTTTCCATGTGGGTTGCATGAATGTTCTATTTTTTCTTGCAACTTAAAAAAGCCAATACAGTGCAAAAATGTTGCATAATTTAACTGAATTGGTGAGTTGATAATCAATAAGTATAGGTTGAAATTCTTCATGTAACTTAACTATTTTTAGTTGCAAATATCCATCCTTCTCTTTGTATAGCATTAGTAAGTATGACTTACATCCATTTGGAGGCTTCTTGGTTATAATGTATTGGGTGAAAATTCATGACTGATATTAAAATTTATTGGTTCTTTCTGCCCCTTTTGTTAGCTACTGGCGGTAAAGTTTTTTAGCCAAGTGAATTGTTGTTTGTGGGTGTTAAATTTGGCTGTATGTCTATAATAATGAAAACCCGTTCCTTTCTAAAATGATATAATACCAACATATTTTCATTGTTTCCTTTTTTCTACTAATCAATTTTCAATTTGATGAGGCAGAAATATCTCCTGAAATGTCAAGATCTTGGAATTAAAATTTGAAAATGTTAATCTGGATGTGTGCTCCAAACGAAATGCAACTTAATTTGTAGTCTCCCTCCACTTGTTACCAGAACAAACTAACTAGAATAGGCTACCTGAGACTGCAGTTGAATAACTGCAGCTCTTTTAAAATACTCAAATACAGACCAATTGTTGAATGCTTTACTTGCATACATGCTCTCTTCATTCTTGTGCCTATTAATTCTTCAGTTAGTTTTCTATTCTTCTAGTTCTATTTTCAAGGTAGGCATGTAAATTTGGGTTACATAAATCTTTAATTGCTGCTGTATGATGATGTGCTATAGATTGAAATCCTTGGAGTTTCTCTTCCTTGGAGTGATGTATTTACTAATGAAGGCCCTGGTACAAGATTAGTTGAGCATCTCAAGAAGTTTGAAGAGGACCTTAATCCCTTTTTATCTGGTTCAGATACAAATCCATTTAACTCTTCATCCTCAGGAAAAGTGTCACCACCCATACAAGGAGGCACTTCTGCTGACCTTTTCATTGACCTCCTGTCTGGGGAGGACCCACTTTTGCACCCACTTGCGCAACCAGTTACTGAAAATGTTGTCTACCAGGAAAGTGACCCACTTGATTTCTTGGACCCAAGTGTTGAAAATCATAGTACCAAAAGTGATGGTAAAGTTTCATCAGAAGATGCCAGACATTCAGATAGTAGTGCTGAACAATATTTAAAGTGCCTTAAAACTCTTGCAGGGCCAAGTCTGGTATGTTATCAATTTTTCGAGACAAAGCATTATAAATTTTATTGTTTTTCCCATCCAATATGATCAACCCCTAGATTTTATGTGAACTTTCTTTTTCCCCAAAACATTCTTTCTCTTATCATGATGAATGCTGCCTATACTAATTATTCCATTATTGTTGTCGTCGTCAAAGATAATTCATGACATAATATTTGCTTTTTCTATGCTCCCTCTAATAATAAAGGGTAGCAAAAAGGAAAAGGAATTTCATTCAAAATTTTTGTTTGTGATCAGCTTCCTCACAGATTCCTCACAGATTCCATGTAGGAAATATCACCATCTTATTTGCCAATTTTCACATTTGTCTTTGCATCATAGTGCAGTCTCTTTTGTTTGGATTAAATTTTCTGGTGTTTTAGAATGCAGTGTTTCCATTGAATTTGGAGCAGTTTTTATTGGTTAATTTATAAGTTTTGGAGGTTAGGAGGCAATATTTTGTGTGCTGTACAGATTTTGCAGTTCTCTGGTGTATTTGGTTGGGGTGGAAAGTTAGGTATGGTTTTATGTGGCTTTCTATTGGTGCTCTGCTTATGAGCTCTGGAAGGGAACTTCCCTATTAGATTTGCAGAGGGATTGGAGTGGTTTATTGCACTGACAAGCTTGTTCAATTTTACTGTTTTATTTTTATTGCTTTCCTTGATAAGAAGAAATCTCATTCTACTTTTTTAATTAAGTAAACCCCTTAAATTAGTTCTCAAGAATCAAGATTATATAGATTGGGCATTTTAGTTCCTAAGATTTTAAAACCCTCCATTAGTCCCTGACTTTGAAAAAGTCATTGGTTTAGTTATTTTTCACGTTATTTTTCTCTATTGCTTTGCCCGATAAAAGTTTAAAGTGAATGACATTTTGCAAAGTTAGGGATTAACAGAAGATTTTAAAAATATTTGGGGCTAAAATGCCTGAAACACTCCTTGTCTTCCTCACTATAATATATTTATGAGAAAAATTGAATAAATGTAACACTTGTTTACCCTCTTTGAGATATGGGTTGTGCTTAGGGCTTCTCTCTAGTACTCATTGCCATTTGAAGGGAGTTTCTGTTTTTCATATGGAGAGAGACGTGGCTGCCATGATGCATGATTGATTCCTTCTTTTCATATGTTGTCCTTTTTCATCTGTTTTAGAGGATTTTTTTTTCTTCTGAGTCATACTTTCTCCATTTCTGAAAATTCCTGATAAGTCAAGGCAAACTAAGATGTTGGGGAACTGGTTAATAGTGATTGGTTAATCAGTTGCTTGAACTTGATTCAATAGTTATCATTCACCTGTTCCCTTGGGATGGCTTGGCTGAGAACTGAATATACAAGTAAATGTTCTTCTAATATCTTCAATTTAAATCTAATTCATGTAGTATTTTGACTATGTTTTGTAGCAAAAAAAAATCAACTTCATTGAAGCCATTAAACTTGAGATTGAACGTCTTAAATTGAATCTTTCTGCTGCTGAAAGGGATAGAGCCCTGCTATCTGTTGGAATGGATCCAGCAACCATAAATCCTAATACACTGCTCGATGAAGCTTACATGGGAAGATTATCTAAAGTTGCAAGCAATCTTGCCCTGCTTGGAGAAGCTTCCCTTGAAGATAAAATTGTTGGTGCTATTGGTCTTGGGACTGTTGATGATAATACGACAGATTTCTGGAATATTGTCAGAATTGGGGAAACATGTTCTGGTGGCAAGTGCGAGGTGTGTGCTGAAATTACAAAGGAAGTTCATTCATCTAACACAATGTCATCTGCTGGTGCTTCAGAAGCTGTATTCTTGTGTTCTCAATGCGAAAGGAAGGTTTGCAGAGTTTGCTGTGCTGGGAGGGGGGCACTTCTGCTTATAGGATATAATCCAAGAGAGGTCCAAGTTGACTTACCTGTAAATCGTTTATTAGCTCGGGATGGTATAATTTGTAAACGGTGCTGCCAGGATGTTGTGCTTCATGCATTGATTTTGGACTATGTGAGGGTTCTGATTAGCTTACGAAGAACAGAACTTGTGGAAAAGTCTGCTTACAATGCTTTAAAACAAATCATTGGATCATCTTGGGATTGTCATCTGGAAAAGAATCGGGTTTCTGATAGCAAGTCTGCTGGCAAAGCAGTACAGTTGTTACTGAATGGATATGAATCCCTGGCAGAATTTCCTTTTGGCAGCTTTTTACACCCGGTATATTTTTTAACTTATATATTTCATTTTGGGCCTTATGCATCTTGTTTTAATTTTTCATGTGAATTATCAAGCCACTTGTTGTTGCATCTACCAAAAATGTGCTTAATCCATGATATATGACTTATATCAACAAATGCATGGATGAGTTTAATACCCATTATCTAATGATTTTAATATTGATGATTCGTTGACGAATCAGTTGTTGCAAAAGGAAGGAAGGCATTGGATATAACTAACACAAGAACTTAGGGTTTAGGTTTCTGTTCAAGGAATCACATATTTTAACCATGAATTTGTAAGAATTGTGTAGAACTTTTTTGTAGCTGAATTCTTGAGTAGTATTACATGATCTCTTAGAATTTGGGTTCAGGCCTAGCTCAATCCCAGAAAACGGATGTGAGGTGAGGGTTGTCCTCTACTTATATACACATCTTTGGCCATATCACTAGTCCATGCAGACTCTCCAATACACACTCCTCACGCGGAGGACTAGACATCCTGAGTGTGAAATTTGTTGGACTTGACATTTGCGGGTGGTCCGTTGAGGGCCTGATAACGGGTGGCCCAATAGGCGTAACGACGATCGTTAGGATAGACTTTAATACCATCTTAGAATTTGGGTTTGTGCCTAATTCAACCCCTCAAAACTAGTTTGTGAGGTGAGGGTTACCCTCCACTTATATACACAACTTTGGTCATATCACTAGTTGATGTGGGATCTCCAACAGTCTCATTTTGTTAGACCACTAGAGTCGAATTAATGATTTTGAAGTGATATATCCAGAAAACATAGTAAATATATAATACAAGCCATGTTGCCTAGAAAAAAACTTAAAAGACTAGCAAATACAAGAGTAAACCTATCTATAATCATATTGGAAGCTTTCTAACATGAATATTGAACCATTTTCAGTGATTTAATCAACTGTGGCTTTTGATTATCCTCTTGTTTGTACTAATTCCATGTAAAGTGCAGCGTTATGGGGTTAATTTATGTTGGAATCATGATGTAGCAAAAAGAAAAGATGTTTTTGCTACATTGGTGGAGCCCTCTGGTCTTCCAAATGCAGGTCTAGTCCCATTTTTGCAACCTATATATGTTATAACCATTAACTATGCAAATGCAGGTTGAAACAGCAACAGATTCTGCTCCATTTTTGTCATTGATTGCTCCATTAAATTCTGGTTTGCGGCTATCATATTGGAAAGCACCATCTATTGCCTCCTCTGTTGAATTTGGAATTGTCCTTTGCAATATTTCTGATGTTAGTGGGGTTATATTGATTGTCAGCCCATGTGGCTACTCTATGGCTGATGCTCCAATTGTAAGTATCTATTTGTCATTTGTTTTGTGCTTTATTTTTCTTTTTATTGTTCGTTGAATTTAGAATTTAACTCTAGGATTATGTTGGCACAGGTGCAAATTTGGGCAAGTAACAAAATACACAAGGAAGAAAGATCATTAATGGGAAAATGGGATCTGCAATCTATGATTAAAGCTTCCTCAGAATTAAATGGACCTGAAAAGTCAGGAACAGAGCATAAAGTGCCTAGACATGTGAAGTTTCCCTTCAAGAATTCTGTTCGGTGCCGCATAATTTGGATAAGTTTATGCCTTCAGCGACCTGGTTCAGGTTCTATAAATATTGGAAATGACTTCAATCTGTTGTCTCTAGATGAGAACCCTTTTGCACAAGAAACTCGACGGGCCTCATTTGGAGGATCTGTTGAGAGCGAACCCTGTCTTCATGCCAAGAGGATTTTAGTGGTTGGAATCCCCATTAGGAAGGAAGTTGATCTTAAGCCACAACAAAGCTCTGACCAGATGACCATGACAGGGTGGTTGGAAAGAGCTCCACAGCTTAATAGATTCAAGGTAAAATCAATGATATTTTTGCTTAATCCTTTTGTGATAACCATTTTTGTTTTTGAAGTTATCTCCATCTCAAAAACATTGATTAACCTCTTATTTTCTTTAGGTTCCTATCGAGGCTGAAAGATTGATGGACAATGATCTTGTCCTGGAGCAGTATCTGTCTCCTGCTTCTCCCTTGCTTGCCGGATTTCGTCTTGATGCCTTTAGTGCAATCAAGCCTCGGGTTACCCATTCACCTTTTTCAGATGTACATAGCAAAAGTTTTCCATCCCTTGTGGATGACAAATACATCACTCCAGCTGTATTGTATATTCAAGTATCTGTTCTCCAGGTATTTACTGGAATATTATCATACTTCTTCTGTCACTTTTCTCTTGCCTAGGTATATCCATGGGGGTTCTCCATCCATGAATTGCTATATTTTGCAAGAGCTCTGATTTTGTGCACCTAATTTTGTTTCTTGCCATGGTTGTTTGGCACCTGCACCATAATTTGTGGAATGAATTTTAAAATAAGATAAAAGGCATCAAGGTTTAATTCACAAAGCACTGCCATATTTGATTCTTTTATATCCACGGTGTATCATAGTGTACTTGATTATTTAAACTAGTAGAAAAATCGTTCATTCATTGTTGCATTTTAGTTCCTAGTTACATTTCATAGAAAATTTTGTTTTGTTAGGCTAAAAGGTTCAAATTCTTACGTTTTAAAAGATTTTCTATAAATTCTAGCCCCTAATGTTTATTGTCATAAACCAACAATTCCAAAATCTTAGGCTGTTAGGTGAAGAAAAATAAATGATTTTATATTACATGTCTAACAAACCCCTTTGTGCTTGAGCCTTTCGGGCTTGAGGCATAGATAATGCATGGGTTCATGGTCCAATTACTCTGTGCTAAAATTCCATTTTTTTTATTAGAAAGGGGCGATCAGAATTTATTTCTAAACCTCTTACTCACTAAAGGCTTTAAATAAAATTCTTGCAATTGTTAATAGAAATGTGCTAAAACTCTATAATGTTATGAACCAACTATTCTGTAAACTTAAGCTGTGAAATAAAATCACATGAATGTTTTTTTTATTACATGTTTAACACCTACACACACACACACACATAATCTGAATTATTCCTTTTTATTCTATGGGCTAAAACAACCTGATTACTGTCTTTGATTGATTTCAGGAAAACCATAGCATAGTCGCCATTGGTCAGTACCGATTACCAGAGGCCAGGGCTGGAACACCGATGTACTTTGATTTCTCTAGCCAGATACAAACTCGCAGAATTTGCTTCAAACTACTTGGAGATGTTGCAGCTTTTACGGATGACCCATCAGAACAAGATGATTCTGGCACTAGATTTTCTCCTCTGGCAGTAGGGCTATCTTTGTCTAATAGAATTAAGGTGTATTACTATGCTGATCCATATGACCTTGGTAAATGGGCTAGCCTGGGAGCAGTTTAATTACACGTCTCAGTACATTGGGTATTACATTGATTGATTGTGTAAACTTTCTCACATTTATGTTGTAGTATGGTATGTAAAGTTCATTCATTGATGTGATAGTATTTATAGGATTATTCTATTAGGAACAACATTACTAATGTTATTTAGTTTGCCAAAAATGTGGATTTCATTTTTGACTCATCCTCTTCAATGTATTTGTTTCTTTCTCTCTTTCCAACAGATCTTGTAATCTGCACAAGAGTCGGTCTCTGGTTGAAATATTATTTATGTACCCTTTTCATTTCTTCATCTTCATGATCCTCTTGCGGGGATGATGGATATGGTTGTTGATCTTTAATGAGTTTTTTAAATAATGGTTTGGCACCGGAAAAGCATGTGCTTCGTTTCAATACAAAAAAACGTGCATGTAACAATAGATACAAAGCAAAAAAGCCTAATGTGGGGAGGGTCCACCGTAGGCAAAGCGATGGAACCTTATCTGGAATGAGCCAATGAATTTCCACAATCAGATCACACACTTTTCTTATTCAAAACAATATCCACTCCTTGTTCCTGTCCAGGCTAACATTACCGAGAATTTTCCTACTTCGTGTCATGAGATAACCCACCAAAACTCGATTTTTTTTCTTTCTAATCAACAAAAATAGCCTATTCCTGGTTGCTACTGTTTTTGTTTTTCCATTTCAGAATAGGAACCAATGGCTCATTTGTTGACACAAACTCCTACCACTGCTGCAACAACTCTCTCCCCGAGAGCCCGGAAAAGCAAGAGCCCCCTCCATTCTTGGAAAAATGGTTACTTTCCAACTCCAAGAGTGTGCTGCGTTGGCCACCAATCTCAACAATCTCACACCTCTTCCATCTCTTATGATCTTGATCAGGTCCCTCCTCCCCTTGACAACCACTCTCTGCGTCGCAGGTATCTCTTTATAATAATTTAGAAGTTCTTGAAATTAAAAAACTTTTGTTACATTGTCATCATGGTTTTAAATTGCGGTCGTAGTTGCTTTGCGGTGAGGCAGAAAACCATTATATTATGGATAATTACGGGAAAATCCAATTGATACGGCTGCAATTATAATTACGCGAGTCAAAATATCTTGACGTTGGAACCGTAATTACGGTTGCGGAACACTATTTAAAATTAAAACCTTGATTGTGATCATTATTGTTATACTACATCAAAATTAAATTGAAGAAACTGAATAAGCTATCTAATGACATGATATGATGGATGGTGTATTGACATTGCAATCTTGTTGTATGCAGGACAGTGATGGGTTTGAGTGGTGCGGCAATGTTGGGGTTGAGTTTGAGTGATGAGCCAAGTGCAAGTGGTGCGGCAAGGCGTCCACCGCCTCCACCACCGACGGAGAAAAAGGACCCGAATGTGAGTGGTGTTCAAGCTAAAGTATTGGCTAGCAAGAGGAGAAAAGAAGCCATGAAAGAAGAAGTGGCCAGGCTAAGAGAGAGAGGGAAGCCCGTTAATAAACAGCAACCACCATCTCCTCCTCCTGCACTAGAATAGTTTTCACATGTTTAACCTTTCTATTGTGATCACCTACAATTGGTTGATGTTCTTGTTGTATTACTATCACTGTTCAATTGAGTAAGACCGCTTTGCTTGACAGTTTTTTGTAGAGTGAAATGGCACTCGTTTACAAAGGTATATGATTTCATTTACCATTCTAAGTTACTCATTTATCAAACTAAGAAAGAAAAAAATCAAGAAAAGACCAGGGTTAGGGTGGGGAACAGTTCCTTGTTTTTTCATCACATCACATCTCAGATTTTGCTAGAGATCATATAAGTATGAACAATGCTATCGCTTACAATTGAACCAAGTCATCCGCACGACTTCGTTTTAGACGTTTGAAGCCAACGGAAAAGATAAAACTAGTCATTATATAAGTTCAAACTCTGGTCCTGCTGTTCTAAGAAAACTAAAAATCTTCTAATTGGTTGTGTCTGAAAAACATTTTATTCATGCAAGATTTGTTCCTAATTTATATTTCCTCACCAAAATAACCCGAGATGATGTTTGGGATGTATGTTTAGTTAAGCAAACTCATAAGCTAGCTAAAAGCTAATGAGCTACTTTTTTATACACAATATTTTTCATAAACTATTTGAAGTAGGTGTAGTTTATGAAAAATAAGTTAATTTATAAATTAATAAAATTATTATTTTTTTCTTCTCAATTTTATCTTCACTAATTTATTTGAATTTTTTTTATCCTTTTATTCAATTTTAAAAACCTTTTTACTTATTTTAACATTATTGCATTTTACTATGCTGGTTCACCTTCGAAACAGGTCTCCACACCTAAGACACATCCTTCTCCTGTTGCTTATTATTTTTCCTATATTGTGGTGACTTATTCAGTTACAAATATTAGATGTCATATTTATTTTCTTAGTTATCATGAGACTTGGAATTCAATTTTTTTTCTATTATTTTGTTTAGCATTTAACTATTTAATTTAATGAATTCATACATTATTTTTTTACCTTTATTTAAATATTGGGTCACTAAACAAAAATTGGTAAAAAAAAATTATAAAGAAAAAATAATTTTACCTTTTTGTTTTAAAATAATGTTATTAATAAAAAAATTAAATATTAAAACTTTGATATTAAAATATAATTTTATTTCATTTAATTCTAATTTGTTAAAAAAATGAAAATTTTGATTTAAAACAATATTAGTTTTTAAAAAATTGATTTTAAATAATGAGTAAAATCATCTTATCTTTATTATTCTTTGATAATACAAAATTATTGTTCTACTTTTAATATGATAAATTATTAAAAATAAATTCAAATATTGGCAATATTAATTATGTTTGCTTACTCATTTGATATTTTTCAATTAGCTTATCAATTAATCTTATTAAATACTTTCAATTAAAGTAATTAGTTTATAAGCTTATATCTTCATATCTCATAGCTTATGGGTTTGATAAAATATATTTTTCATCCTCGTAGATATAGAAATGTCCTAAATTCTTTCCTCAAAAAATTTAGTATATTTTTCGTTATCGTAAAATTGAAATGTGTAATTTTTAAACCCATATCAAAGTTCGGATATCCAAATCTACATGTATTGCTTTTTTACATCACTTATACGCGCATAATAGATATAAAAAATCATCATCATGGATGTAGATTTATGCGAACCTACTATTAGACAAAAAAATTAACACATTTCAATTCTGTAAAGACGAAAAAGATACTAAAATTTTTGCAACAACATATCTCAAACATTTTCATATTTGCATATTTATAAGAACAGAAATCATATTTTACCTTAAGCTTTCAACTAGCATTTACCATACTTAGTGACTCTCAACCAACTAAGTTAGATTACCTCCTGCTTATCAACTAGCTTTTACCAAATA
Source organism: Glycine tomentella (assembly GCA_007407185.1). Taxonomy (NCBI): domain Eukaryota; kingdom Viridiplantae; phylum Streptophyta; class Magnoliopsida; order Fabales; family Fabaceae; genus Glycine; species Glycine tomentella. Next base: position 1,339,327 of record PYAF01005619.1, read on the forward strand.
TAGTAGTTATTCATTAGCATTTGCCTAAAATAAAATCATGCTGAAATCATTGATGTATACCTAATTTTTGTTGAGTCCTTGAGGGAAAAAAATTGTTGTTATGGTTCTTAATAAATTAAAACTTTTGTTTGGAGTTTTTAAGTTCACTTAAATGATAAGCTTATATTATCTCAATTATTCTTCAAATATATATCAACAGTTGGAAACAAAAGTTTTAATATATTTCAAATATTCAAAATAAAAATCGGGTATATATAAGATGGAGTTAGCAGTTATTTAAGCCTAAAATCATAGTAAAATTAGGAAGAAAAAGAATGAAACAAAAATTAGTATTGCTTGCTTTTGTCATGTCTAAAGCCATCGTTAATCTTCATCCCCTCCTCAATTTGTTTCATGTATGAATGGATAAACTTTACCTCTAGCGTAGATGGTCGAATTTGACTGGTACTACATCTTAAATTCTTACCTGAGCAGAGGTTGGTTGGGAGCGAAACACAGAAAATGATTCCCAAATGCTCTGTTCCGCCCCCTCAGATTCCTCCGTTTCAGTTTCAGAACTTGAACGGTCTCCGTCAACTCGCCGAAACGCGTCGTTTCAAGGTCCCTCTTTTCTTCCTCCCCCCCCCATAGGATTTCAACACTTCATACCCACACAACACACATAACAATATCATATAATAATAATGTCACAAACACTATGCAGGTATGGTTGTTGGACCAGTTCGGAGTCGACGGAAAAGAACCTTACCCCGCTGCCATTTCAACCTGTTAGTATTTTATCTTTCTACAATTTCCCTTTTTTTAATTATAAATTTTTAAATTTTTGGTTCTCTTGTTTACACACACCATCCTACGTTATGTCTTATGTATCCACTATGATACGAATGTTGCTTTTGTTTTAATTTGTTTCAATTTTTCTCAGTAGAAAATATGGCTAAGACGGGTGCTAAAATGGTGATCATAGGCAACTCCTCGAAGTCATCAGTGACTATTGAAAAAGTGAATGGTCTTGGAAAAGTAAATCGGTAGCCCATTTCTATTAGTTTCATGTCACATGTTTGTTGATTAGATTCCTTCTTTTCCTTCTTTCTAGTTTCACCTTATACCAATATTTTGCTGTGTACTAACTTACTAGATACACTGGCAGCTAAATATGAAAAGCTTGGGGGTGAAGTAAAATGGATGGGCAAACCTGATGAGGTGATGGAACTGTTTCTGTGTGAATTATTAATTCCCTTTTAATAGTTGTTTACTTCTATGTGTAATCTAAGCTTTTATTACCCAGACTGTATATTGCACTTATTAACTTGTCAATTTATTCCCTGACTGACTTTATCATCTGATCCACAATTCAAGTATAACCTAAAACTTTGTCAATTTACTAAAGTAAACACTTTTCAAGTGTCACGTTTCAAAATTATTGAGCAGCATAGCTAATACCTCAAGGATTTTCTAGTTATCTGTATCTTGTTAGTACAAGTGTGCACATTATCTATGCAATCTTAAGTTCTTAACATGCAAAAGTAAATTCACAGTTTTAAATTATCTAAACTAATTTTCTCATAAATATCAAATTCAACATAATTCAAATCCGCAGCTTTAAATTTTTCACATTATGCTTGTATTAAAAAACAGTACGCCAATAGTTAGGATTTTTGTGAGATAATTAATTTAAAAAACTCTAAAAACTAATAAAAATAATTATTTTTTTCAAGATCTAAAAATGCACTCAATCTATAGATATCCTGTCGATAAAGGTGCGAGATAACTTTTCACCCTGGATGATATCATGAAAGAAATAAAATTCTAGAGTGGGTAGTGATTTTTTCCCACTCCAAGAACATTGGACTTAATGTTTCAAGATTCAAAGACTCCTCTGATTAAATGTACACACTTTATTAAGGAAGGACTTTATTTGTGTGTTCTCTCTTTATAGATTTCTTGTTAGATTATCTTGTTTGGTTTGTGACCAAGTCCTCCTTGAAAGAAGAAATAAAACTCAAACAATGATTTAAATATATCCATAATATTGATACATAACTATTATTCTGGGATATACTTTTTGAAACAGCATTATGTTTTTAACATTCCGACCAAAACACAATTTTATTGTTAATATTTTGAAAACTATTTTCTGAAATACTGCTTTTGTGTTCTAGAAAATATTTTTTGAAATGTTAAAAATAAATTGTGTTCCGTAAAATACTTTCCAAATAATGTTTTGTGTTTTAAAAAGTACTTTTGTACTACTTAAAAACATCCAGAAAAATTCAAGCAAAACACTAATACCATTAAAAAAAATCTTATATAAAGGAAAAATTATATCAATAATGAAGCAATTGAAGTGGAGAAAGTATATAATAGATACGGATTCTTTTAGTTGGATGATTTTAAGAGGCTCTGTTGCAATAATTTAGACAAATTTAAAATCTAGTCATACGTTATTGTATATATAAAATGAGTGATATTAATGGTGTGGTGAGTGGACATAAATAAAAGATTTAAATATATTTTTAGTCTTTTATATTTAAGTAATTGTTTTTTTAGTTCTTAAAAAAATCATTTTTATTAATCTCTCAAATTTTTTAAAAACTATTTTTAGTTACTCACATTCTGTGTTAATAGTGTTATAATTTGTGACAATTTTATATTGTCATAAATGTTTTTAAATTTAATTCTTTAAAATAATTTGTGAAAATTTAAAACTATCATGATATATAAAAAATCATAACAATTCTCCATTCATGTTTTTATTTTTCTTCTTTAAATTGGCAGAATATGTAAAACAACGTTCACCAAATCATACAAGTAAAATAAAAAAAAAGTTCACCAAATCATACAAGTAAAGTATTTTAACGGTTTAAAATCATCAGAGATCATTTTTAAATGAATTAAAAATAAATAAATTTTGGTAGTTAAAAACCATTACAAAGCGCGGAACTATGAATATAATCAATAAAGAGAGACTAAAAATACTTTTTTTTTGAAAATTTGAGGGACTAATAAAAATAATTTTTTTGAAATACTAAAAAATAATTATCCAAATTTTAAAGTCTAAAAATATATTTAGGCCAAAATAAAATAACGAAGAAAAGTAGTGGAAACTGGGAACTTAAAAGTGCTACATTGGAGTTTGGAGGAGGAAAAAAAGGAACACTAGAGCAAGAGAGGAATAAAAGGAGATAAGAAAAATAGATAGAAGGGGGGGATGGATGGAGTGAAAGAGAGGAAGGAGTTGATGAAAAGAGGGAGTATATGTTGTTGATATGAGAGATGGAGTGTGTGAGGGAGAGAAAGAGGTTTTAAAAGGAAAAAATATTTAAGTAAGGAGGGTGTGCTTGGGAAGAAAAAGGGAAAAATATATTGTTGCCACTGGTTCATCAATAGTTATGAAGAAAAGTGTTAAACTGATTTTTTATAGTGTTAAACTGAATTTATTGTATGTTTTATCAATCAATAAATAAATCGATGTCATGTGTCTCTCACCTGCCAGTTAAAAGAAAAATATGAAAAATTAATTGCTCCAATTGGATAAATAATTGAAGTATTGCATTACTGTTTTTATTTAGAGTAAATGAGTCTCTAAGTTTATGACTTAGAACATGGCAGAGAATGTAAAAGATGGTCACAAACACAGGCATCCAATCTCACCATCATTTTAGTTTATAAAACTAATATATATATATATATATATATATATATATTAAAAGATTTCATTTAAATTCCTAAAACATCTTATGTTAACAATTTTAGGGACTAAAATTAAGGGAATATACCGGATGTTATACGGGGTCAGCACATTTTTCTTTCTTAATTAATAACGAGGTGCAATAGATTAAGACTTAAGAGTTTGGGTTAGCTTTTTATACAAAAAATACTTCTAATGGATTATTTGGTTTAGTTTAGAAAACAAATGATAGGAGAAAAAAACCATTTCATTGATATTTTCGAAAGCCACAACTTGTTGCTTTTCATAAAGGTGGCACTCTCAGACAACATGATTGTAAAGGAGCCAAATAGGGGTTAGCAAAAAAGGTTAATGTCATGCACATGCTTCACTGATTCTGAATTTATTCAATATAAATAAATATAAAAAAACACTACATATAATTTAACTGCCTAAGTAATTGCATATATCCTATGTCATTATATTTATTATATTGAATAATCTATGTTTCCAGTAAAAAAATATCATATTGATAATATTACTCGAACAGGGGATGCAATTATATATATACATATATACTTGATTTTTCCTTCTTCTCTTCAAATATTGCAATTGAGTGCAATTTTTTTTTCGGCACAATTCTTCTCTTCCTGGAAGATAGCCCACATTTTTTATGCAATTTTGCAAGGAACAATTTAAAAAATTTATGAATGATGAATGCGTCACCCTTTCTTGTGAATTTGAAATAGAAATAAGAATTTCTAAGAAGTTGTCATTCACGTGTTTACGTGGATTTATGTATACATTATTAATTTATAATTTATAACAAAAGGAATGCAGTAAGTATTTTTTTTTCATAACAAAAGAAAATAACGTTACTTAAAGTGGTAAAAAGAAAAATAAGAAACACAATATATTAGAGTTTATCAGTAGCTTTAAAATCTGTTAGTCTGTTAGTTTGTTAGCGGTTCTTTCCTTCTTCCGCAAGCTTTGTATCACTTGTATAAAAGCCTTGTATCACTTGTCATATTAAATAAGAGAAGAATCATTCAGTTCTTATTTTCCATGTGTGATTCATAAGATGGTATCAGACCAAATCTTTCTCTAATTCTTCTTCTTCTTCTTGCTTCCGCGAAAATGGCGTCTCCATCTTCAACCTTTCCGGATCCCATTACTAATCCTGCAAATCCTCTCTACCTTCATCCTAATGAAAATCCCTCTCTTGTTCTTGTTTCTCCTCTCATGAATGGCAAGAACTATCATACCTGGGTTCGTGCCATGAAACAAGCCTTGATATCGGAAAACAAATTTGTTCTAGTGAATGGCAGCTTTCCAGTTCCCGAACTCTCTGCTCCAAATTATTATGATTGGCAACGTTGCAACACCACCGTTCTTTCATGGGTTCGATGTTCTCTTACAGAATCCATTGCCCGATCCATTCTCAATGTCGAACGCGCAGACAAAGCTTGGAAAGACTTGCGGGATCGATTTTCTGAAGCAGATATTTTTCGCATCTCCGATCTTCTTGAAGAAATATATCATCTACATCAAGGTGATCTTTCTGTTGGTGATTACTTTACTGAATTAAAAATTCTTTGGGA
>PYAF01005619.1:1352319-1368856 GCA_007407185.1 Glycine tomentella
TTCTTATATTCTTTTTTATTGAAATTGATTAAGAAGTAAAAAGTTATAAATAAAATCATTAAATAAAAAATGAGACACACATAATTTGTAATTTTGAATAAATTCAGTTAAAAGAATGTAATTGTAGTAGCATTTTCTTCTAACTTAGTGTATGTTCGAGTAATTATTTTATAACATTTTTTTTTTTTGTAAAACTGATTTTGAAATATACTAATTTTTTATGTTTGAATATTTTGATGTTAAAAGAAAATTATCAATGAAATTTAGTATAATTTTTTTTATTTAATGCAAATATTATTTTAAATTGTTTTAACTTGAAATCAATTCTTTTTCATAAGACTAAATATATAATACATGTTTAACTGTCATATTTTATTCGAAGTGAATACATAATTTGTTGTTCCTTTCTATAGATGGTCAAATACTCTACTCCTTATCACGTCCTTTATTTCAAAGTGTCTTGCGTCGGTGTTTGTTCAGTACATTGAAATAAAAGATATAAAGGAATTTCTTATTCAAAGGTTCGTTAAGCAATCTCCTACAACGTTGGAATAAAAAATACTAAAGAGTTTCTTATTCAAAAGTTCGTTGAATAAAGATACCGATAAAATAACGGTAATTTAAATATAACTATAAATATTTACCTAAAATTACAATAGGTGATATTTTAATATAATTTTAAATAATTAATGGGAATGAACATACATCTAATGGATTATCATATTTTCGTTATATTTTTTTTTTTGTTAACTTTAGTATGAAATATTCATTGTAAAAAATAATAACTAATCTTTATTGGAAATCATGAGTGCTGATAAAATAAATATTATTTTCACAACATGATTTATAATAACACACATGTTCAAGTTCAACTAATTTATCTAAATTTCTTAGTAAATGTTTTTTTATTCAATTTTAGAATAATATACATTACCATATAAATTAAAAGTTGTCATTGTATAACTAAAAGAGTAGCTATATTAATTAAAATCACTATTTTTTTATGGCAGCATAAGAAAAGTCCGAAATGTTGAGTGAATTGGGAAAACAGTTAATGAAAAAAATTAAAATGATGTATCTATTTTATCGCTTCTTTCCAGTCTTAGAAAGAAAGTAAAAACAAAAGGAAATGTATACAATGGAAATGGAAATACCCAATCTGCAAAGTTTTTAAGTTTTGCTCTAAAAAGATACCGAAAAGCATTTATTAACTGCTGTAGAATTAATTATGGAATTAAAAAAAGAACATTTAATAAAAAAATCTTTTTATATTTTTAATAGAAATTTAATACAGTTTAAATTGAAACAAAATAATTAAAAATTTAATAACTGTAAACAGAAAAAAATTAATAATTTAAAGTTGAAAAAAAATTTAGTAACAATTTTAAACTTAAAAGCATTTAATTTTTAACTTAAATTTAAAAGTATTTAATATTTTAAATTTAGAAAACACTTAATATTTTTAAAGTTTAAGAACATTTAATATTTATAAATTTAAAAAGTATTTAATATATTTAATCAATAAAATTATGTACCAAAAATATATTACCATATGCAAAAAAAAGTCAACATACAATTTTACTAATGAGCGTTTAAAAAACAATAAATAAAGAGCATTAATTCACTTTACTAAATACTCCTAATCATTAGATAATAAACATTAATTAATTATTACATTTTTAGTAAATTTTTTATTTCTTAAATAACACTTGCCTTAACTCATCAAATAAAAATTATCATAAAAGGAAAGTATTGGTGAAAGACAATATTTAACCAAATAAGCATGTAGAATATTTTTTGATGTTAAGCTATAAAGTGAAGAGCGTTTAATGTCTGATAAAGTAGTGTAAATTAAGATTCAAAAAGATCTTTATTAAAAAAATGTTTATATATCTCCATAAGATCCATCTAGTAGTAGTGAGGGATTTTACATAATTTACACCAGATTTCCTGGTTTAAATTTTATTGCTGCCATTGTACAACAATAATTATACAATAATAAAAAAATATTCATATTCAATGTTTATCAAGTCATTCGGAAAACTTGGTCCCTTCTAAAATTTGAGGATTATAAATATAAAAAATATAATTAAAAATAAAAGTCATTAAAATTGATCAGTTAAATTTTTAAATGAAAATTAATTATAAAAAATTAATAGATATTAAATATTAATATCAAGATATATTTAACTATAATAAATAAGATTACTTTTTTAATTAAAAAAAGTGTCTGTAGAAAAAATATAAGAAAAAGGAAAATGGGAAATTTGAGAAGAAGAAGAAAAAAACAAATGAATAAAAGAAAAAAAAAAAAGGTTGACAGAGGAGAGAGATGACAGTTTATACAGAAGTTAGGAGAGAGAGAGATTACAGATCTGTTTGACCAAAACCCCTCAGAAACACACACAAATCAGGTTCTCATTCTGCTTCTCTAATCCTATTTTTTCATAACAACAAATACGGATTCATTGCATCACCGTCACCACCACTTTCATCATCGTCATCATCATAAAACATTTTTCATATAAATAAAATATATTCATTCTTTCACACATCGTAATAATCATTTAACTATCAATTCTCTCTTTCTCTTCTCTCTCTTTCAATTTTAGACCCAAGAAAGAAAGAAAGAAGAGAACAAACAGAGCAATGGAAGGAGGAGGAGCTGCTCCGCCGGCCGACACCGTGATGTCCGATGCGCCGCCGCCGCCGCAGCAATCGGTGGCGATGGGGATCGAGAATATTCCGGCGACGCTGAGCCACGGTGGCAGGTTCATCCAATACAACATATTCGGAAACATATTCGAAGTCACCGCCAAATACAAGCCACCTATCATGCCCATCGGAAAAGGCGCATACGGCATCGTTTGGTACTCGCTTACCCTTTTTCCCTTTCCCCCTTTTCGAATCAAATCCAACCCCTAGTTCGTTTTTTTTTTCTCTCTTTCGATTCTGTCGCATGTTTTTTTTTATTATTATTGAAATTTTGTGGAAAAAAATGTTATTTTTTCTTTATTTTTTTTGGGAATGGAAGATGGAAAAATTTTGGGTTTGTTTTTTGTGTTGTTGTTGTTTGAACAGCTCGGCTTTGAACTCGGAGACGAATGAGCACGTTGCCATCAAGAAGATTGCGAATGCGTTTGATAACAAGATTGATGCAAAGAGGACCCTCCGTGAAATCAAGCTGCTTCGTCACATGGATCATGAAAACGTTAGTGAGTGATGATGATGATTGCGTTTCTAGTGTTTTTTTTTTTGGTTTGGTTTTGTGTGAACTGAATCTCAATCTCTTCTCTGTTGTGTGGTGTGATGTAATTGGCTATTGTTGCACATTAGATCCTCTGATTTTGTGTGTGAAGGCTTCAAATTCAATGGCCATTTGGTCCGTACAGTGTGTTTGTTTGTTCCTTTTCAGCTGTGAAACACTTTGAATTTGAGGGAATGAATGCTGATTGCTCAATGATGGGGGCCTGGGGGGTGTAAACATTGTAGGCAACATCGAGATTTGAGATCAAAATGCTGCATCTGTGTTAGTTTTATGTGGCATACTTGCATTATCTTACTGGTGATGAACTTATTAACAGCGACAATAAGTTGCAATCAAAGGTGCCAAGTTGCATTGCAGGATGGTAATTCGTAACGCTTTAAGGGCACGTCGGAGTTGTGTATGAAAGGAAAATTGTTTTTTTTGTTTGTTTGTTTGATACCCTTGCGCAACTTTTTTGATTAGTTTGTCGTGTTATCATGAATCTTGATGCAGTTCTTTTCCATTTCGGTCCTGTATTAATTAATGAATGCAATTTTTATTTTCTTAAATTGATTTGGCATCTGGTTATTTATGCTTGCTAAGATACATGTTACACGTGTTACTTGTTTTATTCATGACATGGAGGTGCTTTTCTACAATTCTGGTTAAAAACGTTGCACTTACTGCATGGCTGCTCCTTTTTGTCTTGTAGTTCCGATAACGAACAAAAAGGTGTTCATCCTTAGGTCATTTAAAGCCTGTACAAATCATATATATTTCTTATATTTTGTGGGGCAAAATAGGGGGATGCCCAGATAGCTTTATGATGGGATCTGCCACAGCTTCAGAGCATCAGGAGAAATTCTTATATATATATTTTTGCCTATTTTAATTATTGTCTAGGTGGTTGCAATCAGGGATATAGTGCCACCACCTCAAAGGGAGATATTCAATGATGTTTACATTGCATATGAATTGATGGACACTGACCTTCACCAAATTATTCGTTCAAACCAAGGATTATCAGAGGAGCACTGTCAGGTACATATTTTTAAAATGATGGTATAAAATTAAGATGCCTTGGGAGAAATTTCTCTTTTTCTTGCTCCTTTTCTTGTCTTTACCTTTACCTTCACCAAATCTGCTCAATGCTTTTTCTCACATCCTAATCCTATTGCAGTAATACTGTAAATTGAGATACTAGGTAATAGAGGAGTTTTTGAGTTTCATCTTTCATGACTTGAGGAAAGGATTTGATAATTGTCTCATTTTTTATTTTGTTTGGTGAGTTTATTTAATCTTACCTTGACACCAATCTTTTTTCTTGGCACAGTATTTTCTGTATCAAATCCTCCGTGGGTTGAAGTACATACATTCTGCCAATGTTCTGCATAGGGACTTAAAACCTAGCAACCTTCTCCTGAATGCCAACTGCGATTTAAAAATTTGTGATTTTGGACTGGCTCGTGTCACTTCTGAAACTGATTTTATGACTGAATATGTTGTTACAAGATGGTACCGTGCACCAGAGCTTCTGTTGAACTCTTCTGATTACACTGCAGCAATTGATGTATGGTCTGTTGGTTGTATTTTCATGGAACTGATGGATCGAAAGCCTTTGTTTCCTGGCAGAGATCATGTGCATCAGTTGCGTCTACTTATGGAGGTAATTTATTTAGAAGTCTTCATTATTTGAAGAAGTTCAAGAATTATTGATTCATATTTGTTTTTATGGTTGAAATGATTAACCTGCCAGACTTGGAACTAATGCATTATTAAAGCAAATTGAAATTCTATGGCAGTGTCATTCTGGAGTATAATTCAGGTTAAGTTTCAATATATTACGTCCAAACTTGAGTAAAGTCAGACACTTAACCAAAATGATGAAATTCATGCCAAAATCTGCACTTGCTTTGCTATGTTTTCTATTTCTAACCTTGTGATCTATAGTTCATCTTTGATGACAGTCTGCATTGAAATCAATATATAACAGATATGCTTCTTACTTTACAGCTGATTGGCACCCCATCAGAGGCTGATTTGGGGTTTCTGAATGAAAATGCTAAGAGATATATTAGGCAGCTACCCCTTTACCGCCGTCAATCTTTCCAGGAAAAGTTTCCACATGTCCATCCTGAAGCTATAGATCTTGTGGAAAAAATGTTAACTTTTGATCCTAGAAAAAGGATTACTGGTAAGATTTCATTGCTTGAGGCTCTGTATTCTATGGTTAATGATGATATAATAATATCAATATGCATACTTTACATTTTTATGCTTTTTGACACCACAAGTACTTGTTAAAAGTCACCTATTCAAATCATCAATCATGAATTGAGAATTTGCATCTACCTTATCACACTTTTAGTTTTGCTGTTGAGATGCTACATTTGTATTGATTTTTATACTATATATCTTTCAGAAATTGTTTGTGCATGATTTTATCTGTTCAACTTTTTCTATCAACATGCGACATTGCAAACCTATTGCTTTTCTTACATTTGGCTAAGCTTATCGACTAATATGGTGTGTCTTCTGTTTAGTTGGTTAGGCTTTGTACACTAGTATTTGGATGGTCACAACTTACAAGTTCAGTTTATGTATCTATTTCAATTTGTAGCAATAGTTTTTGTAGCTTCAATGAGTGTTTTGGAAATGGCTAACTTAGGGCCAGTTTGGTTTGAGAAAATGTTTTCTGCTTTCTTTTTCATTGGTAATTACAAAATTGCCCCCTATTTTACTCTGTTTCTTTTTTTCAAGATTTGTACAGGAAATGGTGAAAACATTTTTCCACTATATCCTTTCAAATCATTGAATCAAGAAACAAAAGAGAAAACAATGTAGCATTTTGTAATTACTAAGAAAAATAGAAAACAGGTTTACAAACCAAATGCTCCCTTATAAAGCACAGTAATTTTGTAAATGGATCTATATCTAATATCTATAGGTTTCTTCAACTGAAAGTTTTGTTTTCTCCTCACTATTTTTTTTTGGAAGTTTTTAACTATGCTGTTGCAATCCAAGAGAATAGAAATTAGAACACAAATTTTCAAGAATTTAATATTGAAATGAGAACCAACTTATATCTGGTTGGTTGACTTTACATAGTTTTGCTAAGTAAAGGACAAACAAAAATGTTCATTGATTCTCAGCTACAATGAGACTTTGTTTGGAGCATAGTTGTTAAGTTCCCACAATTTCTTGCACATAATTGTAAGTTGCGTACCAAAGGAAGGCTTGTTTCATCTGACACTAAGGAAAACACAATGCTGGGAGGCTCTGTACAGAGAGACAGCACATCTGCAGCCTCTATCTAGGCACTCCCTTCTTGTCTAATTTCCTTTCATCTTAGGAATTCGACACTGTTGAAACGGTGGAAAGAGTGGATAACAATCCCTTTGAGAAAACCGATCTCTAACAATACTTTCAGTGTTGTTTCTTGACATTTCTTGATCATGTCAATTTCTTCCCTGCACTTCACCCAGTCTAATGGATTAAATTCTCTCCCTATCCTTGCTAAACTGAAACACGACTTCCTAGTCGCACTTTCAAGTCCATAAATATTATTTTTATTTCCAATTATGATTGACAGATACTGGAAAATGTCAGGATTAACCTGTAAATGAAATGCCAAATGCTGTTAATTGAGGGTTAGCACTTGGTACTAGTTCTTACATTCCTTTGTTTGCCTTGTTTTGCAGTTGAAGATGCACTGGCGCACCCGTACTTGACATCTCTGCATGACATCAGTGATGAACCAGTGTGCATGACTCCCTTCAACTTTGACTTTGAACAACATGCTTTGACGGAGGAACAGATGAAAGAACTGATATACCGAGAGGCTCTAGCATTTAACCCGGAGTATCAGCAGTAGTAGTGATAGTCTTGTTGTCATTGGATTTGGATCGTGTGATGTCTGTGTCCATAGATCAAGGGATTTCATTGTGTATATATATCTATCATCTGAAACCAGATGATCTTGGAGTTGAATTATTTCCATCAGAGGCATGATTGGTAGACTGGAACAATCGTAAGGTATTTGTATTGGCTTATTTGCTTCATATTATTGTCCAATTCATTGGCTCCAGCCAACTGATAAATCTTTTCTTGGTCTCAAATTTGTGCTTTTATGGATTTGAAGTTCTCTCTCTCTCTCTCTCTCTCTGAAGCATAACCATGTTAAAGGTTATTTGTTCTGCTTACATTTATCTTAACAATTAAAAATAAGTTTAACCGGCGGAGTAAAAGAATGCTGGTTTATGGTTCGACTAGGAAAAACTAAAAAAAAACAGAAGCAATCAAATGAAAAGATTGATCAAAAAAATTGATCGGTTATATGTTCTCTGGTTTTTTTCATTGGTTGAAATTATTAGGGAGAATTTAAGCTTAGACCTTGATTGATAATTGATATGGAGATCAGTTTGGTGGTTGAGCAACCTCTATTTAAAACTTTTTTTTTTTTTTTTTTTTGTCATTGATCTTTCAATGACATTGTTGATTGATTATAGAAAATTGTCATTGAGAACACCGTTAGAATCGAAGTTAGAAACTTGAGGTGTTGAGGTTAACTTTTGGGGTTGAACCATTTCCATCAACCTTGATTGACTTCGTCAAATTCAGTTCAATTACCTGCTGCCATCTCAATATGAAGGTTTCAGGCTTAAAATACTGTGAAAAATGATTTATGGATACTGTTCATAGATACTCAAAGACCATAAAAGATGGAAAAAAACTGAAAGGTGTAATTGAGAATGTGTGTTTGGAAACCAGTTAGGAATTTCGTTTCATGCTTTTGAAAACAATTTTCCACTTTCTTAGGCAGCAAACGTGATTGGAGCAAATTGTTACTCTCCGTTGAACAGAGTTAAAAGGAATGTAACATTTTCTCAAACATAGCCTCTCTCTCTCTCTCTCTCTCTCTCTCTCTCTATATATATATATATATATATATATATATATATTGCGGATGTCATCTGTCACTAATCAAATATTATATCACCAACTGGGCATATCATAAAAAATAAAATAAAATAAAATAAAAATTAGGCCGAGTTTCTCATCACAAACAAATTGGTGCCCTACGTATTATACACATTAAATAGGCAGTATTTCCACAACTTGACCAGTCTCTAGTTGGTAAAGACCTTCAGTCAGTAAAGACACTTACGACTTTTTAGTTCAACCTTGATTGAATCAGAGTCAAGCAATCAAAACGTAATAATTTTGATATTATGTATTTACAAATAAAATAATATAAATTATAAGACAAATTAAATTAGCAAATAACATTGGTTTTTTTTTTTTTTTTATGGAAAGCAAATAATATTGTTCATCTTACAAATAAATTTAATGATAAGTGTACATTTCATTTATAAACTCGTTATTTTAAATTTTAAGAAGCAGTAATCTTAAAAAAATGAGATTCAAATCTATTTTTTTTCCTTATACTAAGCTTGAATTGTTTGTTACCAGTTTGACTAATTCTTGACCAACTATTTTATCTCCCTAATTTCCTGGATACTTCAACTGTAACCAAGTGACCAGATTCGTTTCCACCCAAACAGTTTTATTGACTTATCCAGTCTGATTTTTAAAATACACACGTCTTGAACAAAAAATGAAGCACGTATAGAGTAATCAACCATGCAAATTACTGAAACTATTGCTATATTGCCTATTTTTCTTCCTAGAGTGCGTACACACCCAGTCTATTTCCTTTATAGACGTCAAAACCCAAAAGCGCCTCCATCTCACACACACATTAATCAAAGACAAAATAATCTTTTTGAAAGAGAAGAGAATACAAAATGACATACAAAATTACAAATCTGTAAAGGAAGAATAACGTTGATCATAGAAGTAAAGCTTGCCATAATTTACTATTTGCATAAAATGAATTTTTTATGATACACGACCAAGTATTCAAGCACTATTCACTCTTGACGTTCCCAAAGAATCTTGAAAGGCGAACTGGACCCTCGTCTTCACTAGCGCTTCCAGCATCCTTGCTTCTTGACTTGGACTTCTTTTCCTTCTTTGATCTCTTGGACCTGGACTTGGATCTTCTTGATCCTCTTTCTTCTTCATCGCTACTGGAAGAATCTGAGGATGATGAAGAGGAACTAGATGCAGAAGATCTTCTTGAATGCTACAAGAGTAGCGGTAATGAGAGGATGCATAAAACTTTTTACATTCATAACAAACGGATAATTCAATTGTTGATCAACATTGTTTGGCTCATTGACATCTTTCATCCAACAATTCAAGATAAAACCAAAGTCAGGTAATTTAACATAAAGCTGGTTTAACCCAAAATAATGAACAAGCCAAGAGTAGCTACAGATCAATTAAAAACAATGATTTATTCACTTCCAAAATAAATTGAAGGTTTTAACCAATGACTTGAGTCAGACTCACACTTAGATAAGTTAATGTTAAGGCATAGCCATCGGTGTAAAGCAAATGGTTGGAAGAAAAGGTATACTTTAAATTAAATCCATTTAAACTTCAAAAGAAAAAAAGAAAAGAGTAAAACTTAATATCAACTTCTTTCAACCAAAAAATAATCATTTTCATCATAACCTTCAGTCCAAACCTCAAGGTGATAAAAGATATTACAAAAGGTATATTACAACCAAATCCCTTGATGTAATGATGTTTCAGTCATTTTCAATTTTCATACAAGATTATTTTGTAAACACAACCTTCTTGAAGCGCGGATTCTAGATGTCACGCGAGAAGTAACTCAGTAAGACCCTCAGAAGAAAGGTGACATAGCTTTTCAACTTGCTTGACTCACTTCCAGCACTATGGAACACTGAAACTCATATTTATATAACTTAAGGGAAGAGGGGGGTATTACAAAAAAGATTTTATACATGAAAGTTGAAAATGACTGAAACATCCGGGGTATTATTTGTATTTATCCTTTCAAAAATTTAAAACAAAAGACACAAAAGCCTCAAAATTTCCAACATGAATGCAAACAACTTATACCTACACTATATTTAGTCCAAAAGCATGGTTGCTGAAAACTGAAAGCAAAGACAGTTAGTTACTAGTTTTTAGTTACATAAGTTACAGAGATAGTTACACTATTATTCAATTTGCATACCAAAACATAAACTTAACATGAATCTTTTCATTTCATCTCCAGAAAAACATAAATGTCTTGGAAATTAAAAAGCACCTTTCTCTTTCTGCTGCTGTGCTTCTTAGAAATTTTGTCCCTCTTATCTGCAAGTTAGAATAAGCAGTCTCATTAGAAGCTGGGATCAGGAAAAGTGCTAGCAGAAGAAACCAAGTTTCGGCAACTTTACCACCCATACCTTTCACATGTTTAGACTTACTACTAGAGTGATTTCTTCCTTGGGAAAGCTTACGAGCCCTTTCAGCGTCTAGTTGAGCTCTGTATTCTCTCATCATCCTATCTGCATCTGCTTCCAATTCCCCTTTTCTCAATTCTTCTTCCTAGCACAAATGAAGTCAAATGTATGATATAGAGAACAAACAAACATTGCTATTGCCCAAGAAAATTGACACATGGAATAAAAAGCATTGATATTTAGGAAATAACTAGTAAACTGGGAAAAAAAAATGCAAATCCAGAATGTTAGCCACACCACAAAGAAGCTATAATAAAATATCTACCTTGGGAATGAGAATGATCTGAAATGGCTTTTGGGGGACCAAGGAGTGACTTAAACATTCATATATAAAAAGCATATAAGATTGTACCTGAAGGCCCCTTAATTAGTTAATGAGAAAGATAAAAAAATCTTAGCTGCTGGATTGCAAGTGTCCTTAATGGAATGCTTTCCCAGTGGCTACTAAAGCTAGCTACAAATGCTTGCTCTTAGTTATGGTGTGGCCAAATGACAAAGACTTCCCTCTTTATTTTCAATATTACAGTCGCCTATCTGTACTGTTTATCATCACATGACAATGACCTCCCTTGCTCATTAACGCTGTTAATGTAGACACAACCGAAAGTCAACTGTGTTGAAAGGGTAGCCATTGCCCATATGAAATTAAAAAGCAAGGGAGTTTCATATGACATCTTTGGGGAGGTTACAAAGGAAACAAAAAAGAAGAGGAAAAACATAACTTCTAATGAAAAAAAATTATAGAATATTATATTTATAGGAGAAAACATACACATGAATTATATTTTCTTTATAATTTTTTTTCAAGTTATATATTTTTTAATTTTAAGTCAAAAAACTTTATTTTTGTAAATAAAAATTCTTAAGATTAAAATCTGTGAAACATTTTATCATAATAATATATAGAAATATTTAACAATTTGTGATAATTTTTTCAGTTGTGAAAATATTTCACCCTTTTAAGTAAAATAATTAAATTCAACCTCCCCAGAGAGGCAATGTTAGTTTTTACATCAGCACATGAGCACAAAATAACCATTTCATTATAATGAGGAAATGAATACTTGTTGTAAATGTACAAATGACAAAACATTGAGGGGTTGTTCAACAAAATCTAATTACTATATTAGAAACATTAAATGATAAAATAAAATTTAAGATAAAAACATGATGAAATGAAAATGAGAAAGAAATAAAAGATAAACAAAATTCTTTAGGAAAATGGGACAAACATCAGTCGCAATTTACTGATTTAGGACTGATCTGATCTGAAATCTAGAGTAGAGCATATGGAATGATGATAAAACAAAAACCCCTCAAATTCACAGCAAGGTGCAAGAGGATGTATGTACTAATGTGAGTATGTTCTAGACACTAGACAATAAGATATAAATAGAGATAGTAATGCATAGATGCTAAAAACAATGACATAATTGAAGCACCATTTAAACCAAAAATGAAATGGATTGAAATAATAAAAGACTAAAAGAGTATGTAGCTTGGATAAGATTGAGCAGCAAACAGAATCAATGGATGTTTTTAAATCAATTAATTCTGATTAAGAATTACAGTGGAGAAAGAGCATTTAAGGTTTTCAGAAGATTACCTTTTGCTTCTTTTTGTACTCCTCCCAGGTAATGGTGTGAGATGTGTTAAGGCTAGCCAAACGAGCTGCATGCCATTCTGGTGAATGAAATGAACCATCCACCTGCGACAGTCCTCATCAATATCGGTCCAGGGTAAAAAAGAAAGCGATGCAGCATTCAAGCATTATAAAGCATTTTAATCCTATAGTATAATATATACAGGAAGCCAATTACGAAGACCATGGTTGCAAGTGTTCCCTTGAAACAAACTCATACACCTTAGGTATGAAATTCTCCACCAGAACATCCATAATAGTTATTAAGATTCTTGGATAACAGAACATCCATGTGTATCAATTGTTAATTCATTGGCCACTTAGTATCAGGGTTTTAAAAAACAGACCGTGAAGCCACAAAGTCAAGGTTTGCGAAGTGTACTCGTGAGTACAATGCAACCGCAGTTGTGACTGCATTTCTTCGCAATTTCTCACAATATCAAGTAATACAGCAATAATGCAACCGCTACTGCAGTTTAAAATCTTGAACATGGTATTGAAAAGGTTCACTTCCATTAACAACTAATTTTTTATAGAAAATAGATCAAAATAAAAAAAATCATGAAAAAATGCTACAACTTTTGATTCAAGCTTGGACTTAATGTATGACTGCACAAGTTATCTTTTTCCAATGCTTGCTTTAAGACATCACACTAAAGGAGAAAATCCTAAACTTCGTGTTGAGGAACGATGCTTTAAAATCAAATAGTTCCCAATATAATATGAGTTAGCAAAGTTTTGGAATTGAGATTGAGGCGAACCATCCGGCAACTCACAAATCGATGTAATTTTGAGATTGTCAAGTGTTAGCGATGAAAATCAATTCCAGAATACCGTAAATTGCGTGCCAAACACAGTCCAAGGGTGTAAAATCCAGCACGAACACATTTATTACAATCACGTGCGAAACTCTCCATTGGAAACGTTTTGGGGGTTACATAGCGCGAAGGGAGATCCGTGAGAAGACAGAGAATAGGGGAAATGAAATGAAATGAGAAAATGTTAGGGTTAGGGTTAGTATGAAAGGGTACAAACCATGCCGTCTTCAACCTCGTCGGGGCCGGCGGAGGCGCCGCCGAGCCTGGCTCTCTGCATAGCTTTGTAGGCTTGGTTTTTTCCCATCCTTATTCCTTACTCTGCAAATTGGTTCGCTAACACAAAATTCGCTATATGATCATGCAGATTGAAAGCACCACACACACTCCACAGGAGTTGGAACCTCGAAATTAGGGATTCAATTTCCAAATCTCGCAGCGTAGCTCCTTCGCTGTCTTCGTTCGTTTTGTTTGTTTGGTTCCACCTTTATCGTCCTCTTTCTCATTCTCAGATGCAGAAACCACATCTTTCTATATGGGCCCCCGAGTTTAACATGCGGGCCATTGCTTTTTGCACCCCTTAACAGTATACCTACCTACCTTCTCTCCTGCTGTACCTCTGTCTCCTTCTCCCTTCGTTCATACATATTATGAGCATTAGTTCATGATGGTAATGACAAACCTAAACAATTTAAATAATATTTATATTAAACTGACCCACGATAAGAAGATTTCATAATAATTATATAAGTGTAACAACTACTTGTCATGGAAACCATAATATGATAATAATGCTTCAAGTTAAAGTCATTACAATTTTTACATATAGGAGTTGTAGGTTTTAATATTATCAAACATCATTTGTAACACGGTAATAATAAAAATAGTAATTGGACATGTAATATCATGTTAATGGATGTGAATGATGAAGTCTCTCCTACATATGGAGTTATGTTATTAGACCTCTCGATAGAATAGAACAATATATGTTTATTCGTTCACTCAAGTATCAAGGAATCAATTGTTAGACTTTATGAAAATAACACTCTTACGTTCAGTGTTCAATTGAGACAATACAATAAAATATGATTACGAAAAGGTTAAAATCAAATAACTGAATATAGAATTATGGACGCTAGCTTTTGAATTTGAGATTAAAAAAAAGTTAACAATTAAAGGAGGTATATTAATAATTGTCGATAAGAATATACACCAAACGTAAAAATGCATAAATTCGTGCGCGCACACACATTGCTATAGTATATTTAAAACAATAAATTAAATATAAAAAAGTATAGAGGATTAAATATTAAAAATAATAAATAAAATTAGAGTAGGGATAGTTCACATGAGAATTCAGAATAAAAAATGTCTGGAACTGTGTTGAATTTGCAATTTGACTTGAGTTTGATATAAACTTTATTTTTTTATTTGAACTTGACCTGAATCAAAGCTCGTTAGCTTAATTTTATTTAAAATTATCATTATTTTAGATTTTTATATTTATTTATTATTTGCTTTATATAATAAAATTAATATAAATTAATTAAAAAAATTATTTTAATTTAATAAGGGTAAATGACCATTTCGTTTCTGAATATATAGAGCACTGTTAAATTTATCCCTAAAAGATGAAAATTCAAATTTTTGTTCCTGGAAGTGAAAAAAGTGCGACAAGTTAACTTTTGTCCGTTACCATTAATTGAAAGAGTAGGTGACACATTCTGAAACGAATTTGTCATCTCTCTATTCAAAATATAATTTAATCTTCATATTCTCCATTTTTTAATCATTGCAAACATAAAATTATAATAAACACTTAAAAATTAGAAAAACAAACATAATGATAAGTATAATATTGATTAATAAACATAATTCATTTGTTGCTATGAAATTTCTATTATAACAACATTGAATAATGACAAAATTAAGTTGAGTCTTATTTTTTGTAAGGATTAATTTAATGATATGTATTTAATTTGTTTGAGTCTCATATTTTGGATAATGTACTATTTCATATTTTTGCTTTAAATTTTTTATTGTGATAGTAGCTTACCCAAAATATGAGACTCAAACAAAGATGCACAACCATTAAGTTAATTCTTACAAAAAAAATGAGACACAACTTGATTTTTTCATTAACTAATGTTGTTACAATGAAAATTTCAAAGCAACAAACAAATTATGTTTATTAATCAATATTATGCTTATTATTATGTTTGTTTTAACTTATGCTTGTTTTCTTAATTTTTAAGTGTTTATTACAATTTTATGTTTGTAATGATTAATAAAGCAAGAATATGAAAATTAAATTATATTTTAGGTAAAGAGTTGACAAATTCGTCCATAAATGTGTAGAGCATCGGTAAATTTGTTCCTGAATGTGCCAACTAGACTTTATAATGGACGGAAGTTAATAGAGGGATAAATTTGTCAAACTTTTTTCACTTTCAAGGATAAAAATTTGAATTTCCATTTTTTGGGGACAAATTTGTTAGTGTTTTACACAATCATGAATGAAAATGACTATTTACCCATTTAATAATCAAAACACTGAACCAGACTCGCTACCCTTTTATTGTAGTCTCGCATCGGCCTTTTCACGTAAAGGGGGCATTTTATTTTTTAAATTTACAAATTAGGGGTACTTTACAAATAATTTACGGAAAAGGGGTAAGTCGTAAAATTATTTACGACTTCTAAATAGGAAGTCGTAAATAATTTTACGACTTTATTTTGTTTATTTTATTATGCTAAAGTCGGATAATTTTTTACGACTTCTGAATGCAGTTTAATTTTTAATTTACGACTTCAAAGTCGTAAAGAAAAATCGTGCTAACCAATACGACTTTTCTTTTTTTTTTTAAGAAGTCGTAAATTATTATACGACTTCCTTTTTTTTTCTGGAAGTCGTATAATAATTTACGACTTCCATTAATTTTAATTTTTTTTTGGCTAAAGTCGTGGAATCATATACGACTTTAGCTTTTTTTTTTAGGTTTTTTTTAGATTATGTTTTCTTTAATTTTTTTAATTTGTTTAATTTTTTAATTTATTTTATTTAGTAGTAAAATTATTTTTTATTTTTATGTTTGATTTAATATTTTATATATTTTTTATTTTGTATTGAATAAAAACATTAAAAGAAAATATTTTTTTTTTGTTATTTATTTTTGTTTTTTCATTTTAATTGTTGTTTTTATTTTTATTATAAAAATTATGTTATTTTATAATTCAGAAATTTACAAATTAATATATTTGATATATTTTATATAATGTATGTATTTTTATGTTAACATTTGTATTTAAAAAGAATTAAATTAAAATTTTGATAATAATATTCAAAAAATTTTATGTTTATTTATTATTTAAGAATACACTAATTTTAGTATATTTATTTGATTTAATATTTTGTATAATTTTATTTATTTTGTATTCAATATAAACA
>PYAF01005619.1:1368956-1384356 GCA_007407185.1 Glycine tomentella
TTTATTTGATATATTTTATAATATATGTATTTTTATGTTAACATTTGTATTTGAAAAAAATTAAACTAAAATTTTTATAATAATATTCAATTATTGTTAACAAAATTTAATATTTGACATAATAATATGTTAATGATTTTTGTTAATAATTATAACAATATTATGAACATAATATAATTTAGTAATTAATATGTATTTAATATTTTTGTTTTATTTATTATTTTTTATGTTTTATTTAATATTAATTTATGTTATAGTTACTTTGAATTACACTTAATATTTTAATTGATTTTGAAAATTTTGTAGTAATGTTAAAATTTAATTTTTTAAGATATTATACGACTTCCAAAAAAAAAAAGGAAGTCGTATAATAATTTACGACTTCTTAAAAAAAAAGAAAAGTCGTATTGGTTGACACGATTTTGCTTTACGACTTTGAAGTTGTAAATTAAAAATTAAACTGCATTCAGAAGTCGTAAAAAATTATCCGACTTTAGCATAATAAAATAAACCAAATAAAGTCGTAATATTATTTACGACTTCCTATTTAGAAGTCGTAAATAATTTTACGACTTATCCCTTTTCCGTAAATTATTTGAAAAGTACCCCTAATCCGTAA
The DNA here is from genome assembly GCA_007407185.1 of Glycine tomentella. Classification (NCBI taxonomy): domain Eukaryota; kingdom Viridiplantae; phylum Streptophyta; class Magnoliopsida; order Fabales; family Fabaceae; genus Glycine; species Glycine tomentella. The sequence goes on from PYAF01005619.1 coordinate 1,369,576, forward strand.
ATTTAAAAAAAAAATGCCCCCTTTACGTGAAAAGGCCTCTCGCATCTTTTGTTCTCTACTCGCCGTCACCTCCGTCCTCTGCTGCACCTCCGTCGCAATCCATTCCTCTCTCTCTGTGTTTTGCTTACTGTTCTGATTCTGCCTTAGCCTTTCACATAGAACACTCGAAACACACAATGTAAGTAACTCTCACCCTTCTTTTATATTATTATTATTTCCCCTAATTCATTATCCCTTGCGGCAATTCCTGATGCAACAAATTGAATTATGTTCCTTACTAAGGAAAATTACTTTATTCATATAGATCTCTGCTAGGGTTCATAGTTGTTTGGTATCTATCTCTGCAAGTGCCTTTCTCGTCCTCATTGTTTCACATTCTCTGCCAGGTATCTATCTCTGCAATTTCAACTTTCAACATTATTACTCACTTGTTTGATTCAATTCATTGTTCCTAAGTTGCATTTTTATGTCCCTTTAGACTATACTGTAAACAAAACAGTCGCATATATATATATATATATATATATATATATATATATATATATATTTGTTACTAGTCACATGACCAGCTTAACAGAAAGTGTGACCTAAAGCAAAAATTGAGATTATTGATCAGATTTTACTTATCTCTTAACTGAACTCTAGATTAATTAGGATCTTTTTTTCTAATAAATATGAGGATTAAGACAAAAAAAGTTAACATTTATTATAATATAACAATGCAATAGAGTGTTAAGTCAATTCAAATGTATTGGTATGGCAATACAATATAGTGTCGTATCAATATTCCATTAAATATTAGATATTAAGAAAAAAATTGTAAACAAAATTTAAATCAACACTTGATGTACAAGGTTATGAACCCGCTCAAAATTATATTATATATATGTATATAAATAACATTATTTGATTAAAAAAAATTCATCCATAATTCTATACTGAAAAATAAAAAACAACAATTGAAGTATTAAAGTTGATAACATAGGTAAAATGTATTAATAATAAAAAAGACTATAAATAGCAACTACTTAAATTAAAACCCAAAAGCCCATTTCGAAAATATAATATGAAACTGCAGAAAAAAAAGTGGGTACAGAAAGCAAATTAGGCCCAAATAAGAAAAACCTAGCATATATTCTTCATTTCTGCTTCTCTTTGCAATGCTGCTGCCATTTTTTCTTTCTAGTTTTCATTACCGTGAGCTGTTTTCATCCAAATCAGTGACCTCCAAAGTTGCAACAGTTTTCGGAAGAGCGTGGCATAGCTATTATTTGTAATGTTCTTTATTTCAACTATTTCTCTTTATAAATGAAGTGCTGTAAAATGCTGTTGCTGACGGATCGATCTGCAGAAATTGAAGGCAGAGCTCGATGACGGGAATGGTGGCAAAACCTCCATGACATGGCTCTTCCAATGCAGAGGTTACAAATAATCTATACATTGTTTCACAACTTCACATACCCATTTCTAAATAATTAACACATTTGTATGACAGAATAAGATTTTGATTGAGAATGCCATGTAGTATCACAAATTTACATCTACATCATCAATAGTTGGTCCCAATTTGAAACTCTAAAATTCAATCAAGTGGTTCATCTCTTTATAAACATCATTACAGGCCTTTTCATGTTTTGTTAGAATACATAAGTATAATTGTCACAAATCAGTAAGCCCATGATAGCATTTACGCAGATCCTGAAACCGTTCTATGAACTAATCAAGAGTGAAACAATAACGATGAGAACTGCTTCTCAGAAATGGGGCTACATTCGGATCATGGCTGGTACAATCTTTGGAGGCATCCTTGGATTCTATGTCATGCACCGCCTTGAAACTAACTACAAGGTTAGCATAGCATCACTCTCTTCTCAATTGCTTGTTCTGTGTTTTTGAATTACCCAGTCGAGGGTTGGTAGCATAATCTGAAACCCTTTTCCCTTTCTCTACAAAGATTGTTGCTTTTTTCAAGTGTTTGATGTGGGTATACTTGTGTTGAGTACAGGAGAAAATGAATGAAAGGCTGAGAGATTATGAGGCTGAATTGAAGAGGAAGAAGGATGAGAGATTGAATGAGTTAGAGGAATCCTCCAGGTTTTGAATCATTGTTTTTTCACTTTTTGATGTAGTCCTCCAAGTTAGAGGCTTTCTACAGTTGATTAATAAGGTTAATTGGAGAAAATTGTTTCTAGTGTCATTGACAGTGATTTCTGTATAATAGAAGATTTTTCCTTTAACAATGAGTAATTTGCCGCTTTACATATATACTGTTAAAAGGGCTTAAAAGCCTCACTATTAACTCAATCTGATAAAACTAAAAGTTGCATCGGTGCTTCATTTTGAAGATATACCAAACCAGTTCCATGTTTCAACAATCCAAAACACAGGCTAATTCAACAATCCAACCAATGTGTCAGCTTATGCAAAGTTCCTAACTCTAGCTCGCCTTGCTACAACATGTGCCAACCATTTTCTTCCTTATCTTTCACTCTTCTCCTTTACACCTTATTCTCTCCTGCAATGTTCTCACCAACAACAGTTTCCATCAGCCCTATGTGACATGTTCATTTTTTTCATTGCATCAACAAATTTGTTAAGGTTCATTGACTATTTGAAGGGTCTTCTTGCTTACAACAACTTTTTGAACCTTTTGTTCATGACTTGGGGTTGCTTTGACCCGCAAGCCAAAATGCATACTTAGGCAGGTTCAACAAATATCGTATCCTGTGTCATTCACTGATTAGTCAACTTGCAAATATTGAAAAAAGCACGAAATTAATTCCCCCACATCTAACTAAATGTTCCAACAAAAAGGCAACTTGATATTAAGGAAAATTAAATAATAATGCGAAATGATATTGACATCCACACTCACATCTGGAAAAATTGCTCCTAAGTAGTGATATTTGCTTTGGGTTATAGATAAGATTAGTGTCTGTGATGGAAGCTCAATTTTTGCACACTGCACAAAGATGTAACGTTAAAATGATTTTTATATGTTAGAAAATACATTAATATGCGACTAAATATATCCATTTAGTCAATAGCAGACATGAAAGGATTTTTTCATGTTAAAATTTATGAGGAAATCAATTCTCATGTATATGACTCACCAAATTTTTACTCATCATATGATGGTACAAGTCAAGATTGTTGAAATGAATTATGTGAAAGAACACATAATCAATGGGTCCACCAATAATCCTAAAGTTCAAACATTATTAAATATGTATAAGATTTCATCACAAAAGACAATGTTAATTAAAAAAAAAAAACACCAATAACATTATATGCCGTAAACTTACTTCATTGTATAGTTGATAGCATTTGTGGGTAAGAAGAGAACGATCTTTAGCCTTTCCGACCACTCAGCAGTAAGCCTGCAATGACAAACAAAAATCAGTAGTTATGTTGGAAAAAAACATCACTAACATAATCACTAACTTGCCCAAAAGATTTTAAATATAAACACAATGATTAATGTAGTTAGATACTTTTTACCTATATCAAATATGATTACAAGAATCGTAGCTTATTCCAAATTGTATATCACTCTAAGGATTCTCTCACACAAGTGATCACAACTTACTTTCTTCTCTTGCTTTGGTTGAGATGATTTGTCTTTTTCACATGAGTCCTGTATATAGTAAAGGTTCATGGCTCTATTCATGAATGAGACTTAGGCTTTGTTTGGGAGTTAGGAAGGGAAGGAAAGGAAAGAGATTCAAGGGGGAGGGAGGGGAAGGAAAAGGAGGAAAATGAGGGAAGTTCCTTCCTCCTTGTTTTGGAGTTAAAAATATATTAAGAGAGAGAAATTGAGAGTTAATAAGATGTTAAATGTGAAAATTATATAATTTAAATGTAAAAATATATTTTTGAATTTGTAGTTGGGATAGGATAGTAATTTTAATTAATTTTCCTTTTAAAAACCCTCAAATTGGGGGAACAACAATTTTTAGACTTTGGAGGATTTTAGAGGAGTTTTAAAAATTCACAAATCTTTCTCCTCAAAAATTAAAACTTCCAAACAAAGAGATGTCACTATCTAAATCTTTTCCTTCCCCTCTAAAATCCCTCTCCCAAACAAAACCTTAGAGAATCTTAATTGTCTCATCTCATCATGGAACCAAAGTTATGGAAGAGTTAAAATACATCTCACTACTTATTGAACGCAACTCTTGACTTCCACTACCATTTCATTATGCTACTGTAGTTCTAGAAGAATTAAGATATATCTCACTATCTCTTAGAATGCACCTCTTAACTTTATACTACTGCATTTATTTGAAAAATTGAATTGTTCTCCAAACAAATTACGAGTTTAAACAATTATATGTATACTTTTGGATTTTTATTGTGAAAATTCTAAAATATATTCTAGCAAAGGGTCTAGTTAACTAGGTTTGTAAATTAAAGAATATTAAATATTTTTTTAATGTTAATTAAAAGGTTTTAAATATTTTTTTTAAAATTTTTTCCATAGCATTTCACAAATGTTTATTTTTGTAATTAACATAGGACAATTAAGAAAAATTAAGATTTAAATATAGATCCACTTACTTGACAGGTGATGTTGGTTTCCTCACGACCTATTTTACAAGGAAAAAAGTGGGAAAAAATTTCAACTACTTTGTAATCAATTCTCATAATTATTATAATGCAAGTTACTCAAATAAAAAATAGAAATATAAGCCTCTTATGCTATATCTCAACTAACAAATTAGACATTTAAGTCAAGAAAGATTTCTTCGGCATGCAATAAATTAATTAAGTATATCATACCCTTGCTTGGTTAAGGAATTCGCAATAGGAGTGAATTTTTCCAACCAAACTTCCCTGCATGCACGAAAGAATATAATTCATTTGTAAAAGCATCTCTATAAACCACGTAAATCGATAATACCAAATTTAATATCAACTAAAGTAATATATATTTCTATTGATATACTCTATTTTTTACCTAATCATGTACTGTATTTAATAGTGATAAATATGGTACATGCAGGAACAGTCCAACAAAATCCAAAATTATATATTTTCAGTTTATGGAGCACATCACATGACATGTTCCTTCACTGCTAAACTATCAATAAATTTAATATATCAAATTTACTTAAACACTGATGAAAAAATATATGTATGAAAGTATAATTAAGCAGCAATATTAAGTCCAATATTTATTTATTTATTAAGATATACATATGCCTGATATATATATATATATATATATATATGTATGTATGTATTCTTTAACATGGTTGGAAAGAAAGAATTGTGTTTAATATTATGTATATCATATCATATGAGAGTTTGAAACTCACTAAAAGTATAATGTGCAATCAGGATTGAACCGATTGTTAAGTTAACTTTAATTATACATTTAGAAGGTTATATATATATAGCCACAACATAGGATAAATTCTTCACAAATAAATGATAGACCAAAATAAATCAAGCAATTGGAAAGAAAATAATATATAAATAGGTTAAAAGTGATATATATATATATATATATATATAATTAATGATAATATGTCTGTACAGATCTTGTTATGTAGAGAAATGTAAAGGCAGAAATGCTGTATGGTTTATCTTTTCAATCTGTTTTTCTTCTGTAATTTCAAATAGGACTTCTATATATCAAGGAACCGGAAGCCATTTTGTAACAAATAAATTGACAAATATATGCAGTTTATAAATTAGTACATATAAAGGACAAGGATATAAATACCACCCAATTAAGTTTTAGAAACTATCATAACATATACTATGTTGCTCATTTATCAAATAACTAGCGTGGGACCTGTGCTAATACACGGTTTAAAAGAATTAAGAAAGTGATTGAGAGAGTGAGAGACTGATTGACCGCGAAAGAGAAAGTAATAGTGTAAAAACAGAAATACTCAGTTTTGTGCCGGGCAACACGTGTGCCAGTTGATTAATATATATATATATATATATATATAGATTTTATAGATAAGTTAGTTTACCTCCCATGCATGCACAAAGTTTGGAAAATCCGTGAGAGGTGGTGGGCGCAACCAAAAAAGTCCCTGATTATACTGAGGCATCGATGCAAGTATACCTTGAGGACTGATCCCAGTCATTTCGTGCGGAAGGTACCTTGGAAATTGTTGGTGACTACTGCTACTACTACTAGCATGAGGAAGCACAGGGAAGCTTGGTGATGAACATGATTGAAACCTTGGAAATTGTTGGTGACTACTGCTGCTACCACTAGCATGAGGAAGCACAGGGAAGCTTGGTGGTGATGAACATGATTGAAACCGAGTGAGTGTGTTTCCTGTTGTATTAGGAAACATGAAGTTACCAAATGTAGCACCGACTGGTTGAGGATCTTGTGGATAAGTTGCTAATCTAACTGATGTACTCCCACCACTAGCATTAACACCAACAACAAAGCTAGCATTAATACCACCAGCACTAGCAGCAACAAAAGCATTAGCATCAACACCAGCACCAGCACTTGCACTAGCACCACCATAATAAGGATGCACTGGAATAACTGGTGATTGAAACTGATTGAGTGAGTTTCCTGTTGTATCAGTATTTGCTAGTTCTTGTCCTAGTCCAGCTTCCATGGCTTTAAGAACATCCAATGAAATATCACCATCTAAAGGAATTGGCTCATCTGATAAAAGGTCTTTGAAAGTGTCCTGTCCCATTTGAAGAATATCATTGTCAATGTCATTACATAGCTTTGTCATAAAATCATCATAGGCTTCCATCTCATTTGTTGCTGCCTGTTGCGGGATAACCGGAAATAGGATACTTTCAGACTCCTAAACCAGAAAGTTTGTGAAAAATAAATAAACAATGAACCCAGAATAGATGGAAAATATTTGTAAGAGTGTATTTGGATGGAGTATTTAAAATGAAAAAAGTAATTTAAACAAGGATTTTTTTTTTAAAGATAAAATTTAGTGATTGGATATTTTATTTGGAAGATTTTAAAATTTAAGAAATTTTAAACAAAAAGTTCAGTTAACTAAAATTAAGAAATTCTAATTTCTCACTACTAAAAGGAGAGAATTTGAAATTCTCTCTCACATTCTCTCGCTTGCTCAAACTCTCGCTCGTTCCTCTTGCATCCCCGACATCGCCATCGCCTATGGTGCTTGCAGATCCCTCTCATCTCTTTCTCTTCAGATCCCACCAAAACTTGATTGGGATTGCGGATTCAATCGGATCCAAACGCGATTTTAAGCGGTGGTTGATCTTTAGCTCCAAATTGCGGAAACACGAATGGAGAAATGGAAGAGGAGAGGAAGAAGAAAAATTTAGTTGTGTTACGGTTGATCTAGAGAGAGAAACAGTTCACGAGGTGAGAGATAGAGAAAGAGAGAGGGGGTGTGGACAGATAAAAATTGAAAAAACTAAAAAGCCCTAGCTCGCTGTTGGAATCACCTTTTATTTTTTCCATTTTCATGCCATTTTACCAATTCCGTCATTCCACCATTTTCTGTTTTTTTTTTCTTTTTCTCTTTTTCCCCCACCTAGGACTTTTCTTTTTCATATGACTAAAATAAATTCATAACTAAATATCAACATTCATTCATGAAATTAATTGAACTTGGATTTGTTAAAAAGGTATCAAGTTATAGATGAAAAAAATTGCATTTGGGGGGAGAGATTCAATAAATATAGTGAGTCAAATTTTCTGACCAAAATTCACCTAAAAAAATGAAATATAATAAATTGAAATTACTTAATTCAAACAAAGAATTTAAAAAATATAAGAAATTTAAATTGTTTTGTTCAAACAAAAAATTTGAAATTAAAGAAATTTAAATTAGTTTATCCAAACAAAAAAATTTTAAAAATCCATGAATTTTAATTTTCTTGAATTTTAAATTATTTGAAATTTTAAAATACTTCATCCAAACACACTCTAAAAAAATTTTAACTCCTTAAAATTAAAAGGGGAAGAATAACTGAGTTATTCCATAAGTGTAGAATGTTGGTCTCTAAAAATTTTGATACATTTATGGTTTTTACATTTATTAAAAGTGATGTCATTTTAATTCTTTTTTTGAACTAAAAACATGTATTTTCTCACTAAATATAGGAATTAAAAACGTGTTAAGCTTTTATCCCGACTAAAACTAATATTTCAAAATCTTTTGGATGACAAAAAACATATTTTACACTTATTTTTATCAGAAAACTTTAATTTTTTAAAAAAAGATAGGACGTACAGGTCTAACATTTTGAACATCTTCCATGATTTGGTCCCTAATGATCATGCTACTAGTCGGGAATAGGTCTCCTGAAAATATTAAACAAAACGAAAAGATATGAGCAACAGAGGAGTTTGCCTAGTAGTTAGTCACTAATACGATATATAGGAGAAACAGAAATCTAAATAAAAATAAAAATAAAAAATCCACAAGAACTTCAATATTAATAAATAATAAACAGAAAAAAATAACAATTAGATGAAACTTTGGTGGCTTTTGACAAAATAGTTGTACCACTAAATTCGTTATAGCTATATTCATAAACAAATTATTCTCCATTGTATGTACCGTGTAAAAGAAACAAACTAACTAAAGTTCTATTAAAGGAGCAACAAAAGTTATACTATTAATAAAAGGATTTTTTTTATTACAAACACACATATTTAGAGATAGAGAACCTTGAAGATCGATAGGAAAAGTTATGGGAAATGTAGCTTGAGTCGTTGTCTTGCTTGATTCTAAACTTGTTTTTGACGATGAATCCATTGTTACTTTTTTTGGAGAAGAGATTGTTTGTGTGCTTAGCTTCTTAAAATTTCTTGAGGGTAGAACAATAAACTGATGAATTCTATAGTTGATGTTGGAACTTGGGAGTGTTTACCTCAGAGAAACGTTACTCTCATGTTCCTTTTCCTTATTCTTCGGGTTTTGTTTATTGTAGTGACCTCAACATCTTTATTGTCCTTCAGAAAAAGTTAAACAGAAAGAAACTAACTTGCGGATCCGATGCACTTCAACCGGAGCTTCTTTTTTTTTTTTTTTCCTTTCACAATTTCTTTACAGAGCTCTACTCTTACTTCATTTCTCATCAGTTACTTGAAGGGAGATGGCGTGGAACTTGAAAGTTATGAGAGGTGAGGTAAGGAGAGAGAGTATATTAGAGGATTTGTTGTCCATGTTAATTAACCAATTCAATAATAAATGTGATTATGGGGGAGTAGGGGTAACATAGTCTTATTATTTCTTCTCTTTCTAAACCAAGTAAGATTGTTTCTTTTGAATTCACTTTTATTTCTATCGAACTAAATAATCCAAAAAAAGTCCATTATATTTCTTTGTTATTTCTCTCACTAGGTGGTGATGCATCCCTATGTTTTAAAATTTTTTAAAGTTGTTATTTTAATTTGTTATATATATAATTAATTAATTTTGATTCATATAAATATGAGCATTAAACTCATTATAAAGAGTAAAATAAATAACCTTAATAGTTTTTATTTTATTTTATTTTATAAATAACCTTAATAGTTGATCAAGGTTACTTGTATATCAACAATAATTTATGATGGTGTTTTTAATGTTAACTATTGATTTTTCTTATAAGGTATCAAGATTATTTGATAAGAACCCTTTTTCAAGATTTATTTTATATCAATAATGCACAAACTTAAATTTATTATTTATTCATCAAGGCGGGTGTATTTTGCGGTAGGCTTCAGATGTCCTTGCACATTTTGTATTGGACTTGTGTTTTATACATTTTGTGCTTGTTTTAAATATATTTAATTATATATTTAACTGCATTTTAGTTATTCCCATTTTAGTTTTTACTATTTCCTAAAATATACTACATATTGACTCATTTAACAAAACATTGTATCCTTAAATTAATTTTGTTAGATAAATAAATGTTGTATTAATTTATTTTTGTAAATAATTATGCAATCATTATAAAGTTAATTGCATATTGTTGTTGAGCAATATGAGGAGATAAATAAAGAGAAGATTTACAACAATAAAATTATGAACAATAATATAACTAAGTAATCATAACATCATATTTCATCCCAAGATTTACACCAATAAAATTATGAACAATAATATAATTAAATAATCATAAGATCATATTTCATTCCAAAATTTTAAGACTTAAATTTATGAGTTTTATCTTTATTGGTGTTCAAATCTTCTCATTTTTATCAAATATAAAACTTTAATTCACCTCACACTTATATTTTAACAATTATATATTTAACTGCATTTTGATTATTTCCATATGATTGTACCCACAGATGGATATAGGAAACCATCAATCGGGTGGCTAGAATTTTTTTTCCTTTAATTATTTAAATATCTAACTTCTAACAAATAAATTATGACTTTCATAAAATTATGTATTAGTTTTACACGTAAAATTAAAATTGATTTTTATTTTAAATGTAACAAGAAAGAAATACATGTATTGATAACTCTTCCTATTTTTTTTGAAGTTTTGAAGATATTTTAGTCTTACATGCAAATTCAATAACAATCAAACAAGACTCACAATAATAATCTCAAAATAAAAGAACAAACTCATCAAATATAATAATAATAATTAAAAGTCATCAAATTTTATAACAATGATCTTTAATATAAAAATATGTTTATAATATAATGTTAATAATTAGTATATAGATGGATAAATGAGATTTATAATAATAAACAAAAATAATTCGTCCAGGTAATAATAACAATTGAAAAAAGGCATAAATATATCATTCTTTTTTTAGGGTAAAAGATATCATTCTTATCATACATTTCTTGGGTTAAGTCATAATAAATGGCAACAAGTATTATTAAAAAGATTAATATATAATTAATGATAACTTATATTTTAGATTTATTAATTAGTATATATTATTTTATTTACTTTTTAAACTGAAAGTTATATATATTATTAATATATATAAAGGACGTTTTATATAAGAATGAGTCTCTTATGTGAGAATGAGAATGATTATTCTCATATGTTAGATTAAAATGAAAGGTCAAGATTAACATATTTTAAATTTAAATTAAAATCTCATTTAACCTCTATAAGATCTACTAAATAGAAAATCAAATATTTTAAAGATTTAATTTACGTAAAGATTGTCACCACAACCACCACCAACATATTGTCTCCGTGACTACCGTCATCGTCATCAACATGAACGCCACTACTGTTGCTGTCACCGACGCTGGTGATGACGATAGTGGCGATCATGTTGGTGGCGACGACGGTGGTTACGACTACAATCATGATAGTGGTGACAACAGTGATGATGGCGACACCAAAGATGGTCATGGAGGCGATCATGACGGTGGTGGCAGCGACAACAACGACAGTCATGTTGGTGGCGATGTTGGTGGTCATGATTGTGGTGGTTACAGTGATAGTGATGGTTGTGATAACAATCTTTAACAATCTTGACGTAAATTAAATTTTTAAAATATTTGATTTTCTATTTGATTAATTGTATAGACATTTTATGATTAAATGAGACTTTAATTTGAATTCAAATAATCCTTAAATATTTAATTTCAATTTGATAACTAACATTTTAAATTGAATAATTTATTTTTATACATAATTTTATATTTTTTATTTAATAGCCTATTTTAAATTAATAAGTTTCTTAAAACTTGGATTTGTGTCACCGATGATTTAATTTTTTTTTTCAAGGACAATATAGTTATTTACTTATTTAAAACTATTAATTAATAAAAGGAAAAAATAAGGTAAATGAAAATATGAAACAAGAAAAATGAAAATGCAAGATGTAGAAAATATGTTGTTTTATCATGTCGCTCATGTCTTGTAAGTAGTGGTGAAAATATGTCAGACAAACTATCAGGGGCTCATGGCCTGACTTGGTTAAGGTCTGGTTTGACCTGACATATTTATTAAAAAGATTAAATTTGAACTTTTTAATTAAAAATGTTAGATCGTAGACTTAGAAAAAAAATCACTAAGCCTGAATAGTGGGTTTGTTTAAACTATAACTTATAAGATCATGTTTGATAATTTATAACTTATAAGATAAACATGTCTATTATGCTGATTTTTTACTTTTAATTATTTATTCTGATTTAATCAGATCTTGTATATAGGCTTTCAGGCTAAGCCAGAACTTTATGCAGGCCAGACTCAAGCCTTAATAAATTATTTTTAACATGTAATAAGTCATACTTAGTCTTAGTGATAGTGACGTGGACTAGGCTTATGTCCGCCAAAGCCTGGTTTGACCTGACTTATTTCCACCATATTTGTAAGAGAGTTAAGATTTTTTTTTTCTTGTCATCATATATTTGATTCCATTCCTACTTGTATTGATTTTTTTTATGAATGAAATGATATAAGTTTTTTTCTTAAAAAAAAATATGGTGGACTTTTTAAATTTTTTGATTTGATAAAAAATAAAGTGTAACTTGAGAAGAAATAATATTAAAATTTATTCTAACCTTATTTAGTTTATTATGGAAATAAAGAAAATGAATGATATTAGGATAAGACTATGTTACCCTTACTCCACCTCACTCACATTTATTATTGAAGGGTTAATAAAAGCAACAAAACAATCCTATAATCTACTCTCTTCTCACCTCTCAACTTCCATGACACTTGTGCACTTCTTAGTAATGAAAATTTGTAAGGTAGCAAATCAAGTAACTGATGAAAAATGAAGTAATAGTAGAGAGAGGTAATGAAATTGAAAAAAGCTTCGGTTGCACAGCATCAGAATCCTCAAGTTTGTTACACGTTATTAACTTTTTTTACAGAACAATTAAGAAGTTGATGTCACTACTTTACATAACGTTTCTCTGATGGCAAACGCTCCCAAGTCCCAACATCGACTATAGAATTCATCAGTTTACTGATTTACTCTCAAGAAATTTTAAGAAGCTAAGCACACAATCAATCTCTCTTACAAAAACTAAAGGAACAATGGATTCACCCTCAAAAAGAAGTCTAGAATCAAGCAAGAGAATGACTGAAACTACATTTCCCATACCTTTCCCCATCGATCTTCAAGGTTCTCTCTCTATCTATCTCTTAATATGTGTGTTTGTCATCATTTTGTTTTCCTACTTTTCTTTTGATCATCTTTCCATAGTAAAATAACTTTGGTTAAGTTGCTCCTTTATTCTGATAAAAACCTCTAATTAGTTTATTTCTATTGTAGTACATATACTCATATAGTGGAGAATAATTTAATAATTATGAATATAGCTATAAATAATGTAGTAATAACATTCTTCTGTAAAAATACCAAAAGTTACTTTTTATTTATTTATTATTTATTAATATTGAAATTATGGATTTTTATTTTTATTTTTAATTTCTGCTTTCCATGTATCACATCATTACTACTAGGCAATTTTTTCCTGTTGTTTATATTTTCTTTTTGTTTAATATTTTCAGATAACCTAATCTCAGGTAGTAGCAAGATTGTTGAAGAGCACACCATGGAGGGTATCCAAAATGTTAGACCTGTACGTATTTCTCTTTTCTAAAATTTAAAGTTTATTTAGTAGAATAAAGGTAAAGTATGTTTTTTAACCTTCAAAATATTTTTAAAGGATAATTATAGTTCTTAAATATAAAAAATTAATACGTTTCATCAACTTGTGGTTTTAATTAGTTCCTGATGAAGGACTAAAATTACACCACCTTTACTAAATGTAAAGACAAAAAGCATATTAATTTTTTTTTATAGGGACTACAACTAATATTCTTTAATATTTTAAGAAACCAAAAACAACATATTAAACTTGTAGAGAATAATTAATTCCAGCTAATGTTTTTCCTCTTTCACCTTCAAGGAGTTATAATTATTTTACAGCATTTTCAATCTATTTTGGGCATGGTTCATTTATTTTTCATATACTTTTTGTGTTCAGGAGGCTGAAAGTAACCTATACCCGCTTATCCCACAAGCAACAATGAATGAGATGTATGTTCCTTCTCCCAGCAACTCTGAGCCAAAGGATATCTATGATGATCTAATGGCACGGCTATGTAATGACGATGATATTTTGAAATTCGAAGAGAACATTTTCAATGAGCAAATTCCTTTAGATGATATTTCCTTGGAAGTCCTTAAAGCAGTGGAGGGGCTAGCTCATAGTGTAACCAATGAAAGAAATTCAACTACTCTCTTGACCTCAAATTCATTAGAGGAAGTGAACATTTCAATTCCACCTGCAGCTGGGGTAGTTGTATCTGAAGCATTCACTCAATTTCAATCACCAAGTTTCCCAGTGCATCCTTATGGTTGTATAAGTGTTGGTGCTAATGCTAGTGTTGGTGGTATTGGTTGTGCTAGTGTTAATGCTAGTATTGATGCTAGTGTTGTTGCTGGTGCCAAAGCTGGTGCTAGCACAACAGTTAGGTTAGCAACTATTGATCCACAAGATCCTCCTCAAATTGGCACTTCATTTGGTAATCCTTTGTTTCCAAATTCAACAGGAAACCCATTCACTCAGTTTCAATCATGTTCATCAAAATCAAGCTTCCCAATGCTTCCCTACGATAGTAGCAGCAACAGTAGTTACCAACAATTTCCAAGCTACACTCCATACCTAATGACTGGGATTGGTCCACAAGGTATACCTGCAATGATGCCTCAGCATAATCAGGGAAAATTTTGGCTTCGCCCACCACCGCTCACAGATTTTCCAAACTTTGTGCATGCCTGGGAGGTAAACTAGTCTCATTATTCTATGATAATTTCTAAAACTTAATTGGATGATATATATATATATATATATATAT
>PYAF01005619.1:1384456-1394800 GCA_007407185.1 Glycine tomentella
ATACCTAATGACTGGGATTGGTCCACAAGGTATACCTGCAATGATGCCTCAGCATAATCAGGGAAAATTTTGGCTTCGCCCACCACCGCTCACAGATTTTCCAAACTTTGTGCATGCCTGGGAGGTAAACTAGTCTCATTATTCTATGATAATTTCTAAAACTTAATTGGATGATATATATATATATATATATATATATATATATATCCATTGTGTCCTTTATATATGTCATGAATTTTTTATTTGTTACAAAATACAAAATGGCTTTCCAGTTCTTTGATTGAAGTCCTATTTGAAATTACCTAAGAAAAACAAACAATAGAAATGATAAACCCTAAACCATCACTGCCTAAACCATTTCTATGGATTACAAGATTTGTACAGACACTATTAACATTAATTACGTATGCACGTTTAACCTGTTTATAACATGTTAGAATAAAGGTTAAAAGTTGTTTTGACAGTCTCTGAGAATTTTTTTATTGAAAACATATAATTTTTTTTCATGAAAAACAGTTATTCGTTATATCTAAACATCCAATGAATTGTTTTCTTGTGTATCTTCTAAAGGTAGGTATAATTAATTTTCACTTAACTTTCAGTTCAATCCTGATTGCATTATACTTTTTGTGATTTTAAATTATAGCATTGCACATCGAACACTGTTTAACTAAATATAAATATAAATATCTAAAAAGAATTAGCTAAATTGTGATTGTGGTATGATATAGAAACATTAAACACATGGATTTCTTTCCATCCATATTAATTAAGATATATAAATATTAGGCATCTACATGTTAATAAATGTTTCTTTTAATATAGTTGCTTAATTATTCTTTCATACTTATATATTATCACCGATGCTTAAATAAATTTTATATATTAAATTTATTGATAGTTTAGTAAGAAGGAACAAGTTATGTAATGTCCTCTATAAGTTGTAGATTTATTAATTTTGGATTTTATTATCATTATTAAATATAGGGAATTGATAAATGTTGCAAAAAACAATTCGTCAAAAGAAACAAATCGTTATTTCAATCAAACCACATTGTATATATATTTTTTGAACTATTATTATAATTAAATTTCATCTAAAAAATCTCAGCCTTAAACGTTATATTTTGTGCAATTTGTGTCCTACCATATAGCACCACTCTTAAATATATGATTAGGTAAATATGTTGTTAGAAATCTATATTACTTTAATTAATATTAAATTTGGTAATATTAGTTTATATTGTTTATAGAGATGCTTTTACGATATAAATATATTCTATTGTGCATGTAGGGAAGTTTGGTTGAGAGAATTCACTTGAATGACGATTCCCTTACTCAAGCAAGGGTATGATATCTTAATTTATTGTTGAAAATATATTTCGTGGCTTAAATGTCTATTTGTTATATGAGATTTTTTTGGCATTATAATAATTATGAGGATTGACTACTAAGTACCTGCAATTTCTCCCTCTTTTTTCCTTGTGAAACAGGTTGTGAGGAAACCAACATCACCCGTCACGTAAGTGAATCTATATTGAAATCCGAAATATTATTAACTTTATTGTATGTTAATTACAAAAATAAACATTTATCAAATGTTAAGGATAAAAATGAAAATGAAAAAATGGCATATAAAAAATAGAAGTTATTTAAAACATGTTAATTAACTTTAAAAAATGTATAATATTCTTTAATTTAAAATACTAGTTTACAAGACTCTATTTGCTGGAGTAATTGTTTAAACACTAATTTGTTAGGAGAATAATTCAATTTTAGAAATAAATGCAGTAGTGGAAAGTTAAGAGGTACATTCCAAGACGTGGTAAAATGTATCTAAACTCTTTGAGAACTTTAGTACCATAATGAAAGATAGGTAAAGAGAGATGAGATCGATAACTAAGGTTCACTAAGTGTCATTCATGATTAGAGCCATGAACCTTTATTATATAAAGGCTCACGTGAAAAAGATGAATCACCGATCAGAGCCATAGAAGAAAGTTAGTGTGTGGGCATATGATCACTTGTGTGAGAGAGTATCTAGTAGTGAGATTGTGTTATCATTTATTTTAACTCTTAGGTGTTAGTAGTGGTTGCTAGTTAACAAGTGTTGAACTACATTAATTATTGTGCGTTCTATCTAAAAATCTGGGCATATTAGTAATCATGTACGTTAGTGACATTTTTCCCTAACTCAATTATTGAATTTTGTTGGTTATTTCAGGCTTACTGCTGAATGGAGGTCTAGGCTGGAGATTGTCCTCTTCTTACCCACAAATGCTGTTAACTATACAATGAAGTAATTTTATGACACATAATGTTATTACTGTTTTTTTTAATTAACATTGCCTTTTATGAGGAAATCCTATACATATTTAATAACATTTTAAACTTAGGATTCTTGGTGGACCTAGTGATTATGTGTTCTTTCACATAACTCATCCCAACAATCTCAACTTATACGATCATCTAAAGAGTAAAAATTTGGTGAGTCATATATATGGAAATTGATTTTCTTATGTTACAAAAATTGAAATATTAACGGAGTGAATTTATTTAGCGGCATATAAATGTATTTTATTGTATATAAGAATATTTTAAAATTATATATATTTGTGCAGTGTGCAAAAATTGAACTCCCTCTACAGACTATAATCTTGTCTCCTACTAGCAGCAAAGATCACTTTTTAGGGGCAATTTTTCCGGGGGTGAGTGTGATATCAATATCATTTCACATTATTATTTAATTTTCCTTAATTTCAACTTGACTTTTGATGGAACATTTAGCTGTGTGGAGGGATTAATTTCCTCTGCCTTTTTCAATATTTGCAATTTGACTAACCAGTGAATGACACAGGATACACTATTTGTTGAACCTGCCTAAATATGCATTTTGGTTCTTGAGCCAAAGCAGCATCAAGTCATAAACAAAGGGTTCAAAGAGTTGCTAGAAGCTAGAACGGCGTGAAATAAGACGAAAGAGAGAGACCAATTAGGAGACCATGTTGCAGTTGCAACTGCACTGTATCAAAATATTGAGTACCATGAAAGTAACTCGATGTAATTGATTAACATGGCTGGTACCTAGTGCTATAGCAATTCAGCTAGACGTACCAACTTTGATAAGCAGTCACATTGGCTGGCTTGTGATTCTAAGAAGTGCTGCAATTTATAAATATTTGTTTGGACATTTTATAACATAGGTACTATATGGATTTCCCCAAAATTGATCTAAATTTTCTTATGTTTTGTTTGATTTTATTTCTCTTTATTGGCTTTGTCCTTTAGTGTCGTCTGTTTAAGCAAACAAGCTTGGCATTTTTTTTATGGGTTTTTGATATTTGTACGCATAGATTATGATTATTACATTGATATGGTTTTTAATTGTATAGTATCCTTAGTCATTGCTCAATTCTTGAGTAAGAGGACTTCAACCTTCCTTTGATTTTTCTGTAGTTTTGAGTTTTCAATTAGCTTGTGTTTGAATCATTGAAACACATAAATGGTTTTATTTGAAGTAGAATCATATATTAATTCAACATATATATTCTAACAATTGATCAAAAGCCATTTAATCAGTATCTCCAAGGACATGAAACATAACTCATTTATTTTCATTGTCTTCATGCATGTATTTTTCTCAGTGCATCTTCAAGATGTAGCATAACTGCCCGTTTTATTTCTATCAAGTTAGGTTAATAGTGCGGCTTAGGTCCTTTTAACAGTATATGCAAAGCACCAAATTAAACTTTAAAGGAAAAAGAAAAACCTTTTAGAACATTATGTTTATAGTCCTTGAACTTGTGTCTAACTTCTTTGTTAGTTCTTAAAGAAACTTCTATTTGACTAACATTTGTCCTTAATCTATTTGTTATTTTGATTTTTGTTTTTTTTATTGAATTTTTATTAAATGATAATGTGATAATTATTGTTCTAACGAATAAAAATCACCAAAATTTATTTGGCAACCCATTTAAAATGTAATGAAGAACTACTTATCAAAATATTCCAACCAACCGCATTCTTCATAATAGTGAAGGTTGTGAAGCACGTTTTGAGTCACGATTTAACCCACAAGAGAGACTTATTGCTGGATTGGAACGAATGGTGGAAAAATTAGTCACGGGAAGTCGGGAAGGAATGCAGGGACAATGGAAAACCATAGCAGCCAAACCGAAAGCGTCAAAGATGAATTAGAAAAGTCAGAAATGAAGTGGAGGAGTGAGGGTACGAAGGAGAAGTGGCGAAAATGAATATTCCAGTTTTCGAAGGTGACGAAGCCTATTGATATGCAACCAACAAATAGTTGTTTCGGCGATGTCGTCGTTGCCAATAGTTGATGCAGAGATAGCGGGACTGAATGGGTCGTTCTTGATGTCGTGTGATGGAAATCCAGTTTGATCTTATGGGAATTGGGGATTTGGCCAATTGTGCAATTGGGCTAATGGTAATTTGAGATGAGTGGATATTGGAGATTGGAGCTGGAAATAAATAATATTTCAGCGGAACTACAAGGAACAAGGAACAAGGAACATTTGGATATTGGAGATAGATTTGGGTAACAGCTTGGAAAAAATCATGTCAAAGTGCAAGTGAGTTAGCCGTGGGTTATCTAATATATGAAATTATTTGATTTGTATATGCGTCATGGTTGGAGTGGTCGGGTATTGAAATATGAATCAAGTTGGCTTTTTTGAGTTTAGTGGAAATATGTTTCTAATAGATATGGATAGTGTGAGCATGGACTGGGATTCACACATTGGAGCTGTGCCTTTTTTTGAGGTACACAAAATTGAAATGGTGAGTGATGTGATGTTTAAATGTGTAAGTCAATTTTTTATATCAATCTTGATATAAGTGTACGGATGCATTGTTCTTAGCTGTTGGGTTACTAAGTTGACAGCTTAATAATAAATGACTCAATATTTGAATATTAATGATAATGTTATGATTCTTTTATCAAGTTGTAGATACTTAATTATTGATTTGAGATGAATTATCTATAAATTACGATTCTTATTCTACGATATAAATACTAGGTTTTATCTTATCATTTTTAATTCTGTTATCAACTTACTTACGTATTTATATTAGTGTCGGAGTTCTTTATTTTGTAAATTTTCCTTTGTTCCTATTAGAAAGTGTATTAGTAGTGTGACGTGTAAAGTTCGTGAAACCTATCTTGATTACGTTTATCTTTGACGTCAATCAAATTCTGATTTCTGATTTGAGTAAGTACACGTATGAAGCAAAATGTTCGAGTGCATATATGAAAATGATAAACGTTGGTTAAGCATTTTTTTTCAGTTTTAACCTCGAGAAATCAGTTTTATTAATATTTATTAAAATTTTCAGTCAAATAATTTCTGACAGGAAAGGTGATGTCATCATTTAATGTTACGATTTCTGATATGGGGTTTGGCTGGTGCGTGGCATTGGAGGCGTACTTTGTTCCTTTGGGAGAACGAATTGGTTGCTCAGTTGACATTAATTATTAACTAATGTTAATTTTGTTTAGGATACTCGAGATTCATGGAGATGGGGTGGTGTGGGTGCTCTTTTTTTCTCAGTAGCTTTTGCTTACAATGTTTTGAGTTCCTCTATTGTTTCTGACTTATATATTTTGGATAACCTGTTTAAATCCTTCTAGAAGTCTATATGTCCCTAAAAACTTATGGTTTTTTCATGGAGGCTACTCCTTGGTTATTTGCCAACAAGCGATGCTTTGATGCGTAAGTGGCTGTCTGTGGATTCTTGTGGTTGTGGGTTATGTCCTTTTCATGGAGACATTACTCATTTTTTCTACATGGCAACTTTTCAATTAAGTATGGAATACTGTTTCTATGTGGTTGAGTGTTGCTATGGTGCAACATAATGAAATTCAGAAGCATTTCTTGAAGCACGATTTTCTGTTTAGGGTAAGAAATTTTGAAATAATGGCATGTTACTTGTTGGTGCATTTGGATATAGAGGAATAATGTTATATTAATGTACTTATCAATTGGAATTATCCAACGTTAAGTGGATGTGGTTAAGATGGATTTCACGATTTTACATGTCGGATTGTGAGTACCTTTTATTAGGAAGACAAAATAAGAGATTTGTAAAACAAATGACTCTAATGCTCAAATAAGTACATTATTCAGATGAAAATGAAAAATGAAAAATGTGAGATAGAACATGATACTTATAGAGTGAAGTAGAAGCTGCAAGTCCTTGATTGTAGGAACTGTTACATTAGTATAATAATCCTTGTAGAAAATTATTAATCAGTAGATAATTATAACTTAATAATGTGAATCTTATAGATAATTGAGTAACTGTCACTTAATAAGAAAGTTGTAATATTATTGTTAATATTCAAATAATTAGATATTATAGATAACTCGTTCGGTCCATGATATACTGCTAGCATATGTAGTGTCCACTAACCCGATTGATAAGGACAAGATAATCATACTCCTATAACATAACTGACATAAAGAACTAACGTACGTATTAAAACATCATCCCACTTATCACATATTTTGTGAACATACTTCCAAAATTTAGTTCCTAATATTTGTCAGTTTTGCTGCATATACAAGGTGTCTTGTGGACCTGGTTTAGACACATGATTTTATTAGTGGTGTAATAGTACTGTGGACTGTTTGCAGATGGTCTGTTGTTCTAGGTCACATTCCCTGGCCTTTTATTTATAATAGTACTGGGATTTGCTTTTTAAAAAATTACACTAAGTTTACTATCTCTGTTTTTTTTTTTTATATATACAAATCGCCTGTGATCTATAAAAAAAAGATAGTAATTATTTTTAATAAATGTTGCTTAAAACATGGAAGTAGCCTTTCAAAATTAATAAACGATACAAGGATTCAAACCATTTTCGAAATTTTGAAATATTTTAAAAAAATTTACAAGTGAATCAACAACTGTTTGACTTAAGAAAAAAATTTAAATGAAATGGTCTTCTTAATCAGTATTTTTAGGATATTAATTAAAAATTATAAAAGAAAATATTTATTATAAAAACCATAATAGAACGTAAAAAAAGTCATAAACAACATAATTTTATACATTCTAAGTGAAAAAAATTCTTCTTTTAACTCCTTAATCAATATCTCAAAGACATCGATTAACATTTGCCTAAATGAAAAATAAGAAACTGAACTAAAAATAAGGAAAAAAGTTAATTGACTTTAATGACTCTTTATAATTTCCACAACACATAGTTGTATTTTTCTGACTCTTTAATGTTCAACCAGTATCATTTGTCTTTGCAATAATTTCACAAAAAAAATATTAATGTTTCCAATAATAATGTTGACTTTTATACTGTGCTTAGTTACATTATTAATATCATGGACCACTTGCTTAATTTTATCGTCTGAGCTCTCAATAGTTACTGTCTTTAATCCCATCTACTTTTTTTAAGTTTCAAATTTTCTACGAAAACATCATGTAAGAGAAATTCGCCCAAGGCACTACTTAGATGCCTTTTTTCTTGTTTAAGGTTTGACTATTAAAATAAGAAAAATTACGCATTAATGGTATAAAACTGATGTTCAATCACAAACTAAGGTGTATAATAAGTTTATTATATTTTTAATAATTATCTTAAAAGTCATACTAATAATAATATAATTGACATTGTAAAATATTATATTGTAATTGTAAATTCTTAAATTAGTTGTACGTTATTAAAGCTTTCATTAATATCTTATTTAATAAAATTTTCAAGTTTATTACCTAAAATACTTATATTATTTAGTTTTATCTTACTAATATAAATTTAAAATATATATTGTAATCTTGACCCATTAATATATATATATATATATATATATATATATATATATATATTTGTGTTAGTGATTATAACTCAATGAATAATTGAAGTTTTTTTACGCTTAAGTTTTTCAATTTGAGTAATAGGCAAGTAATAAATTAAATGTTTATATTTTTAAGGGTAAGTAATTATTTTTGTCCTTGAATATGTAGAGCGCTGAAAATTTTGTCCCCGAAAGATGAAAATTCAAAATTTAGTTTCTAAAAGTGAAAAAAGTGCGACAAATCCATCAATTCGTTAACTTATATCTGTTACCGTTAATGAAAGAGTATATATGACATAGATGGACAAAAATGTCACAAAAATAATTGTCAACATGACTGCTGAATAGATTTGACTAAAATGTTAGTAAGTTTCCATTAGACCAAAATGTCATAAATTTTCATTGGACTAATTTGTCGAACCCCAAATTTTGTTTCATTTAAGAGTAAAATATAATTTAACCTTCATCTTGTCCTTTTATTTATCGTTACAAACATAATATTACAATAAACATTTAAAAAATAGAGAAACAAACATAAGTTACAACACACATAATAATAAGAATAATCTCTTTGTTACTATGAAATTTCTAATGTGATAGTACCTTACCCAAAATATGATATTCATACAAAAATGCACAATCATTAAGTTAATCCTTACAAAGACTGAGATCTAACTTGATTTTGTCACTACTCAATGATGTCACAATAGAAAAATTTCAAAATAAACAATCTACTAATGTATCAAAATAAACATTGTAACAGTGTATCAATCATTACAAAATTTTCAACCACAAAAGGGAGAAATATGAAAATTATATTATATTTTTACCCTTAAATGGAACGAAATTTGGGGTCTGACAAATTAGTCCAATGGAAACTTACTGACATTTTGATCCAATGGAAACTTATTGACATTTTGGTCCAATCTATTCAGCATCTATGTCGACAATCATTTTTGTAACATTTTCATTTCTTTGTGCCATGTAGGCTCTTTCATTAACGGTAACATATAAAAGTTAACATATAGATGAATTTGTCGCACTTTATTCACTTTTAGGACTAAAATTTAAATTTTTATCTTTTGGAAACAAATTTATCAACGTTTTACACATTCATTAACAAAAATGACTGTTTATCCAATTTTTTATCGCGAGCATTTAGCTCTAGAGAATGCAATTAATAAAAAAATATAATTAATGATACTTTTGTTGTTTTGACTAATTGTCATTAATTACACTTAATTAATGCTCTGGCCTATATTCATTATATATAATGTAGTCGGTGAGAAACAAGTCCAATTTAATTGTTTAATTTAATATTTTTGACAAGGTATGCAATGTATATGCGGTTTTGCATCATAAAAAATGTGGTTTTGAATTATCAGTTACTTCAACGTTGGGGGAACAAAAAAAACCGATGATAAATGTTTGTATAAACAAAAGTAACTGAACACAATTCAAAGTGAATGATGGTCTTTGTCCAAAACCAACAACAAAATATTATATTGTGAAGCTTAATAAAGACAACAATTATATAAGAGACCCCCCTCTTGTTCAATATTCTCACTTTCATCCTTTGCCCTCCCTGTCCTCTCTTGCATCTTCAATTGTTTCTTTTATTTTTCTTGTTTGCTTAGCTTTCAACAGAGACATCAATGACAACTAAGAAATTGTTGAACATTGTTGTAGATGGAAACTCAGCCTTGGGTCCTTATTGGCCCAAAATTGTTTCAGATTATCTGGAAAAGATTGTCAGGTTCGAACATTCTTGCCGCACATATATCATGCACAATGATTTGCTTTAAACCATATGTTGTTTATTCATCATATGCATAACCTTAACTACACATGTCATTCATTTTAAGAGATAAAAATTTTACTTTTGTGTTTTAAAAAATATTCTACCTTTTAAGATTTGTTTAAAGCTAGATCTATAAACTTGTGAATGATTCAAAGTCCCACAATATAATGGAAGTTCAAATTAGATCAATCTTGCCTCCCCTGTTTTGCTACCCCAAAAATAAAAATAATACCTATGAGAAAGTTTTGGATGCGAAGGATCACGTGTGTAAAAGTTAGTTACTTTTTTTTAATTAATTTTTCATATGGAACAATCATTACTTTGACCTTAATAACTAAGAGAAACATAACTTGAAGAATAAAGGAAAAAAAAACTGATGAAAATTAAATACTACTAGGTTTGACTTGTTTTCACCAAAATTCATGGTTCATTTACTTTGAGAAAATATTTTTATTTTCTGTTTTTACTTTAATTTTAATTATAAAATTAATTGTCACCTTATTTTGCACTTGTATACTATTTTCAAAATTTTATATATAAAATACTGAAAGTAACTTTTTTTTTTCTCTATTTCTTGTACAAAATTTTAAAAATAGAAAATAAATTGACTATTTTGTAATTAAATATGAAAACAGGATATGAAAAAAAACACTTATTCTTAATTGTAAAACAAAAAGACCATAGAGTACTGAAAAATTCAAGAGTCATTTGTTT
>PYAF01005619.1:1407215-1437471 GCA_007407185.1 Glycine tomentella
AAAACACCTTTAACTAAGACGGTTCTAAGGAAAACCGTCTTAGTTTTTTTTTTTTAAGAATCTCATTCTAAGACGGTCCTTAGGAAAACCGTCTTAAGATATGGCTGTTCTAAGACGGTTCTCCTAAAACCGTCTTAGAATGGTCACATTCGAGGACAGTTTTAAAACTAAAACCGTCTTTGAAATGATTTTTTATTTTAAAAAAAAAACTTATTTCTAAGACGGTTCTCTGGAAAACCGTCTTAGAATGACCACATTCTAAGACGGTTTTACTAAGAACCGTCTTAGAAAAAGGGCTCTACAAAGACAGTTTTATAACCGTCTTCGAAAGTAGCGATTTTCGACGACGCTGGATACAAAGACGGTTGTACAACCGTCTTTGTATGGGGTAAACAACCGTCTTTGAAAAGCGGTTTTGTAGTAGTGAAGAGAGGCTCTCACATAAGAGATCACATATATGGTCACAAATTGACTTTCTTCTTTTGCTTTGGTTGAGATGATTCATCTTTTCCACATGTGCCCTTTATATAGTTAAGATACATTTCACTGCCTCTTGAAATGCACCTCTTGACTTTTTACTACTACATTTATTTGGAAAACTGAATTGTGCTCCCAATAAATTACGAGTTTAAGCAATTATGTGTATACTTTTGGGTTTTTATATATGGAGATAGTTCTAAATTATGATTCCAACAAAGGGTCTTATTAACTAGTATTAACTTCTGTATTTTTATATGATGTTTTTCTTCTTTTTTCCCCCTTAATTAGCGTTTGTATTTGTTTTTTGTATTTAACACAAAGGACAGTTAAGAAAATTTAGGATTTGCATATAGATCCACTTACGTGACAGGTGATGTTGGTTTCCTCACGACCTGTTTCTCAAGGGAAAAATAGAGAGAAAATTTAAATTCTCATAATTTTTACAATGCCAAAAAATATCTCATCTAACAAATTAGACATTAAGTCAAGAAATATTTCTTCAACAATAAATTCAGTATATCATACCCTTGCTTGACTAAGGAATTGGCTATACGAGTGAATTCTTCCAACCAAACTTCCCTACAGGCACAGGAGAATATATTCATCGTAAAAGTCTCTCTATAAACTATGTATAAACCAAAATTACCAAATTTAATAATATTAATTATATATTTCTAACAATGTACTCTCTTTCTACCTAATTAAATATTTAATAGTCATAAATAGTGCATATAGGACTAACATATATAAGGCAACAAAATCCAAACATTAATATATCACAGCTTATAGAGCACATCAAATAACATGTTATTTCACTGATAAACTATTAAAAACTTTAATATAGAAAATTTACTTAAGCACTAGTGATATATATAAGTATGAAAGTATAATTAAGCAACTATATTAAATCAAATATTTATAAAGATTTTTTTGTGGGCATTTATTAAGATATTCATGCCTGATATATATATTTATTTATCTTAATATGGTTGGACAAGATTGTGTTTAATGTTGTCTTGTCACAATCACAATCTAAACATGTCTAATGTTTAAGGAAGTTTGAAACTGACTAAAAGTATAATGCAATCAGGATTGAACCGACAATTAAGTGAAAATTAATAATACATTGAGTTACACAGGATATATATACACTCACAACTTTTTATAAATTCTTCACAATTAAATGAGTTATCCAAATAAATAAAGCAATTGGAAAGAAAACAATATAAAAATAGCTTAAACATTATCTATAATTAATGTTAACAGTGTCTGTACAGCTGTACAGATCTTGTACTCCAGATAAATGTAAAGGACAACATGTTTTATGGTTTATCACTTCAATTCTTTATTATTCTTGGGTAAATTCAAACAGGGTTTCAGTCGAGGAACTGAAAAGCCATTTTGTATTTTGTAACAAATAAATTGAGATATATATGCAGTTAAATTAGTGCATATACTGGACATGTATATATATGTAAATCCAAATTAAATTGAAGAAATTATGTTAGTCATTTATCAATTAGTGAGACAAGTTAGTTTACCTCCCATGCAGGTACGAAGTATGGAAAATCCATGAGAGGTGGTGGGCGAAGCCAAAAAAGTCCCTGATTATTACTGTTGCTACTGTTATGTTGAGGCATCATTGCAGGTATACCTTGTGCATTGATCCCATTGATTTGGTTCGGAAGGTACCTTTGAAGTTTTTGGTGACTGCTGCTGCTACTACTAGCATGATGAGTAAGCCCTGAGAAGCTGCTTGGTGATGAACACGATTGATATTGAGTGAGTGGGTTTTGCATTGTATTGTTACCAAATGATGAAGGACCACCAACTTGTGGATCATAGTTGCTACTGTAAGTGTTGTGCTAGAGCTAGCATTAGCACCAAAAACAACACTAGAATCAATGCCAGCATTAAAATTAGCAAAAGCAATGCCACCAGCACTAGCATTATAACCTACACTAGCACCAACACTTGCACTTGCAGTATCACCAACACCAACACTTGCACTAGCACCAAAACCAGATAGTCCCTCCACTGATTTAACCACTTCCAATGGAATATCATCTAAGGGAACTGGCTGGTATGGTTTTAAAGGGTATTTGAAAATGTTCTCTCTCAGTTGAAAAAACTCATTCTCATTGCATATCTTTGCCATAAAATCTTCATAGTCATTTGTTGGCAGAGAGTAGATGGGGGAAGGATCATACATCTCATCCCTTGTTGTCGGTGGGATAAGCGGGGATAGGGTAATTTCAGACTCCTGAACACAGAGTATGTGAAAAATAAATAAACGATGAGCCTAAAATAAATAGAAAATGTTGTAAGGCAGAATATGCCAGACTATTCTACGAGTAAATTATTTTTTTGGGTCCTTAAAATATTCTGGAATGTTGGTTGTAGTCCTTATAGAAATTTATTACGTTGTTAGATTTTTACATTTACCAAAAAGCTATGTGATTTTAATCCTTTAGTTATCTGGGGCCTAAAAACACATTTTCTGGGTTAATGTAAGAATCAATAATGTATTGGATTTTTATAAGGATTACATGCAACTAATACTTTGCAATATTTTGAAGGAATAAAAATTATATTTTACTTTGTTTTACCAAATAATTTTTTTTTAAAAAAAATAAAGGCAGTTACATACATGTCTAAAATTTTGGACACATTCCATGTTAGTGAAGGCAAGAAAACAAAATATATTATCTTTTCACAGATGAAAAATATGATAAACTTTTATGAAATAGACAATTTTATGATAAAAAATTCAAAGTACTTATATAAACTTTTACAAATTACAATTATGTCAAGCTGTGTGTTTGTTATTGGTGTATATGTGTTTAGTATTATAAGAGCAAAACAGTAAAAATTAGAAAGATAAAATAGTAAGATTAATATTAATTTATTCTCTCTTTTATCTCTTAATTATAATTTTCTACATTCATCTAAAAAGAATTTGTATATGGGTCCATACCTATTTTTTCATGGAGACAATTTTTTTTATCAAATATGTATAAGTAAAAAGAATTATCATTTTGGGAGAAATTTCTCCCATAATGCTTAACCTGCATCCGACCCTGCTCCATGGTTTGCTCTTCGAACGTCATGCTACTAGCTGAGAATAGGTCTGCGAATAGGTCTTCTGAAAATATTAAAAAAAGAAAAAGAAATTAAATATATAGTCACTAATGCGATACAGGTTAACCGAAACTAAAAAATAAAAATCCATAAGCCTCGTTACTAATAAATTATAAATAAATAAAAATTAGGTGCAACTTAATTTTGATGGCGTCTGATAGAAGAATGTTCTCACCAAATTATTTATATTTTATAGCTATATTCATAATTAAATTATTCTCCATTATATGTACCGCAAAATAATCAAACTAATTAGAGGTAAAGTTTTATGAGAATCAAGGATAACAGAAGTTATTTTACTATGCAAAGATGATCAGAAGAAAAGGAAAAAAATAAAATTGATGACAAACACAATATTTAGAGACAGAACCTTGAAGATCGTCCATTGTTCCTATTTTTTTTTGTAAAATAGGTTGATTGTGTACCTAGCTCTTAAAATTTCTTAAAACTAAAATAGTAAATTGGGTGTGAATCTGTATTCCCAAACAATATTGCTATAGTTGATATATGGAAGTGTTTGCACGACCAGAGAATCTGTATTCCTTTCCTTCTTGTTGAGTGTGGCTCTGTTGTTCTTTTCCCTTACGTATTCTTCTGGTTATGTTGTCAGCAGTGATGTCAACGAGTTAATTGCTCCTAGCTTAGAAAAAGTTAATAAAAAGTAAACAACTCCCGGATCCGGATGCTATGCAACCGAAGCTTTTTTCAATTTCTTTACCTCGCTCTACTTATTACTTCATTTCTCAGTTAATTACTTGGCTTTCTACATAACAAAATTTCATTGTATTACTAAGTAGTGCAGAGATAGTGTACGTGGAATTTATGAAAGGTGATGAGGAGAGGGTAGATTGTAGTATTTGTTGCTTATATTAATACTTACAATATAATAAATGTGAGTGAGGTGGAGTAAGGGTAATATAGTCTTATTTTTTCTCATATCATTTATTTTCTCTTTCCATGATTAACAAATAGATCAGAAGAAATTTCATTATATTATTTCTTCTTTGTTTCTCTCATTTTTATTTCTCTTTCTTATTTCCTTTCTTCTACTATTATTTTTTTTGGAAAGGCTACTAATTAGTGTTTTTATTTTTAAATTTTTGGGATGTGTAGATAAGAGAGAATCTACCTTGAATTTTTATTGTCAGACTTTGGACTTACACATTAGAAAAAAGTCATTTACAAGTTTAAAAATTTAACTTTCAAAAATATCTTAAAAGGTATGATATAGTGTTTTGAAACACAAAATAAAACTTGTTATCTCTTGAAACAATTCTTTCACTTTTCAATTATTTTCCCTCCCTCATATAGCCATCCTATTGTGCTAAAAAATAATTCATAACACTTTCTGTGAAAATTATTTATACCCGCTACAACATCCATGTTCCTATTAAAAAAAAGTCAATGAATCAAGTGTGCTAATGAATGATGGTAGGTACTTCAAAAACATTTTTAACATGAAACAAATGCCATACAAGTAGCAAAATGACATGGATGATATATGAGTACATAGTAAGAATTTTGAAACCTAACTATCTTTTCAAGATACCATGAAAAATTATTAGCTGAAAAGAACTCATGGTAGATTTGTCATATATATTTAACCACATCTCATATGACATTTTTTGATACTAAATACTACAACGAATAAGAAAAACTGAAGAAATAATTGAAAAAGAAATAAAAGAAGACACGTGAGGAAATAAACAAGAGTGAGAATCAAGAAGAGGCTAGGGGGGACTCCTTGGTTGTTAATTTTGATTAATTGATTAAAATTAGCCATAAGAAGATTTTTTTAAGATAAGAAGAAAGGAGTTAATGATTAATTGTTTTTATAAACATACATAATAAATTATAATAATTAATTTACTTACAGTCCAATTGCTCAAACTGAAAAGTTTTAATTCTTTATTGAGTTAAAATCACTAAAAGAAAACTATATAAAAAATTAGTGGATTAAGATTATAATATATATTTTTTAATTTATATTAGTGACATAAGATTAAATGATATATTTTATCCTTAGTTAATAAAATTGAAAAATTCATTAAGAAAAATTAAACATATGATTTAATTAACGAATAACTCAAAAATTTCCTCCAAAAAAAAGTCAATTTTTTTTAGACAAACCCAAAATTAATTATATGATATTCTGCAGTAAGAAAAAATTCAAAAGTAACTGTATGATACAAAAGTGTGACATAGTCCATGTGGTTTAATGTAGCCAAAATACATAAATCAACATATTTATTGCAAAAGTGAATGATATAAGGACAAAAGTTGTAAGAGATAGAAAAAAAATGAATGGGTAATGCTGTAGACTTAAAGACCATTAAAGTTAGTTTATTTTTTCCTTTAATTATATTTTAGATTTTTCTTTTTTTATTTGGTAAAAAAAAGTTTAGGCGAGTTCATCTTGAAAGCTCGTCAAAATCACATGTTTCAAGACTTAAAACAACAACAAAGGTATATATAAATTGTTCATCAACAAAATCCTCACATTCAATAATAGAGTTGATCGAAGACATCCTTTTATAATATGAGTTTAATCCCTATCAATTAAACCAACCTTTGTTGGCTATTTCATTTTTTTTAAAATCAACTAGATGGTGATTCATATATAAATATTTTCTTAATATTCAAAAAGTTTGAAAATTATTTTTTTTCCCTTTTTTCATTAATTAATTTTGAAAGGTTTCTTTCATGTTTAAGCTAACAAAGTTTATATATAAAAAAGTATATAATCACTTATAATTCAAGTGTAAATTATTGCAGTAAAAACAAGTGTAAACTTTTCTTTTGGTAAGAAAAATTTAGGTGAATTGGTGTTAAAAGCTGATTAAGACCACAACATGATTTAATTAAAAAATAATTCAAAATTAATTGTATGATATGATGCAGTAAAAAAATACAAAAGTAATTTTATGATATAGAAGTGTGAGTCTGTCATTTTTTTAAGGAAGTCCACATCATTTAATGTATCCAAACTACACAAATAAACATAAGATTTATTTAACGAATAACGCAAAATTAATTATATGATATGACGCATTAAGAAAAATTCAAAAGTAACTCTCTGATCGAAGTGTGACATAATACTTGCATTTAATGTAACAAAAGTTCATAAATCAACATCTTTATTGCAAAATTGAATGATACTGGAAAAAAGTGATAATAGATAGAAAAATAACAAATAATTGATACAATAGACATAAAGAGCATTAAAAGTCAGTTTATTTTTTCCTTTATTTTTATATTAGAGTTTTATGTTTTTATTTAGAATAGAAAACTTAAGGTAAATTCATCTTGAAAGGTCATCAAGATCACGACATGTTTTGAGACTTAAAACACTTATAGAGTTATATACAAATTGTTCATTAAGATTCTTATATCAACAATAGAATTCAAACTGACATCCTTTTTTATAGGAGTCTAATCCCTACCAATTGAATCAACATTTGTTGATTATTTTAGATTTGTTTTAAATCAACTAGATGGTGATCCATAAATAAATGTTTTCTAAATATTCAAAAAGTTTAAAAATTATTTTATTTTATTTTTTCATTAATTATTATTTCTCCCTCAATTTACTTGTTTAATTTATCTTGAACTGAATTCTAATCTCTCAAACTAATTTCTCAACATACTTCTTTTCTTAAATATTTCATTTTAGTCTAATTTTAATTAAGAAAAAAAAAATTTGGTCCTTCAAAATATTTTAAAATTTTATAGGTTTTTAGTCCCTACATTTTGATAGAAACTAGTTTTTCTCACTAATAAAGGACTAAAACCACACCATTTTGGGTAAATGTAGGAACTTATATGAGGCTGGATTGAAGAGGAAGAAGGATGAAGGATTGATTGAGTTACAGGAACCCTCCAAGTTTTGAATCGGTGTTTTTAACTTTTTGATGTAGTCTTTTTCTTTCTACCATTTTTTTTTCAGTCTTGAGGCATCAAAATAAGGTTCAACATCCCAACTAGGTCGGTACCTTGGACCTTATTAATCATATACCAGACTAAACCAAATTTTATTAATAAAAGGAACTGCACAAGAGAACAAAAAGCATGGCGGATTAGGCCAAAATTCATGTCAAGAAAAACAAAACCTATACTGAGGAAGGCCCTTTCCGTTTCAGGCAAACAAGGGAGAACAAAAACGAGGAACAAAATCCCAGTGAGATCCTGGATTCCCTATAGCAAAATTGGCCAGGAGGTCAACACATTCATTTTCCTCCCTAAAAATGTAAGAAGCTATAAAACGAAAGGATCTTACAAGAATCAAGCAATTCTGCCATATGTTATGAAGTTTCAAAGTATTAATAAGAAAAAATGGATAAAATTGTTTCTAGTGTCATTGACAGTGGTTTCTGTATAATAGAATATTTTTCAATTCCGATAAGAAAAATTGGAGAAAATTGTTTGTGTGATTGGCAGTGGCCTCTACATGATTTGTATAATAAAATATTTTTATTTTTCCTTTAACAAAGTATGTAGTTTGGTGCTTTGCATATACTGTTAAAAGGACTTAAGCCTCATTACTAACCCAATTTGGTAGAACAAAAACATGCAGTTGTGCTATATTTTGAAGCTGCATTAAGAAAAAAGACATGCATGGTAGAAGACCTATGAAAATAAATGAGTTGTGTTTCACTTCCATGGTGATATTGGTTGAATGAGTTTTGATCAATTGTTAGAATATATATGTTGGATATATGATTCTAATGTTAAAGGGATTCAGATTAGTTAGGTGAGTAAAGATGCGTGAGTTGTTGTAAACTCTTTGACATTTTCTTCCATTCTCACAGATAAAAGAATTATTTTAATTCAAATAAAGTCAATTCCTTGTTTTATTGTTTCAAAACACAAGCTAATTGAAAACTATACAAGAATTATTCTAATTGACTACGGATACTATACTTAAAAACCATATCAATGTCATACTCATAATTTCCATGTGCAAATAAAAAATAGTCCATAAAAATACCAAGCCTATTCGCTTAATCAGACAGTATATGACAAAGCCAATAAAGAGAACTTAAAAAAAAAAAAAACATAATGAAATTTAATTAGACAAATTTTTGAAAAATCCATTAGTACCTATATTATAAAATGTCCAAAAAAAGTTATAAATTACAACACTTCTTAATTAGAGCCACAAGCCAGCCAGTGTGGCTGTTATGCAAAGTTGCTACATGTAACTTGTCTTGTTACAACACCAGGAAACAATCATTTTAATCAATTACATTGAGTTACTTTCATGAAACTCTTAATATAGTGCCGTTGCAACTGCAACATAATCTCATGATTTGTTTCTGTCTCCTCTGATTTCATGTCCTTTGGGTTTATAGCATCACTTTGAATCTTTTGTTCAAGACTTGGGGCTACTTTGGCTTGAGAGCCAAAATGCATACTTAGACAGGTTCAACAAATATCGTCTCCTGTGTCATTCACTAATTAGTCAAATTGCAAATATTGAAAAAGGAACAGGAAATTCCTTCATGTCTAGCTAAATGTTCCATGAAAAGATAACTTGAAACAAGGAAAATTAAATAATAATGTGAAATGATATAAAAATCACACTCACCCTTGGAAAAACTGCTCCTAAGAAGTGATATTTGCTGCTGGTCATAGATAAGATGACAGACTGTGAAGGGAGATCAATTTTTGCACACTGCACAAAGATGTAATGTTAAAATGATTCTTATATAGGCAGCTAAATATATCCATTCCTCAATAGCAGGAAGGAAAATGATTTTTTTATGTTAAAATTTAGCATGAGATAAAATTCACATATATATGACTCACCATATTTTTACTTATTAGATGATCGTACAAGTTGATATTGTTGAAATGAGTTATGTGAAAGAACACATAATCAATGGGTCCACCACAAATCCTAAGTTTAAAATGTTATTAAAATACGTATAAGATTTCCTCACAAAATACAATGTTAATTAAAAAGACAACGATAATGTTATATGTCATAAAATTACTGCATTGTATAGTTAACAGCATTTGTGGGTAAGAAGAGGACAATCTCCAGCATAGGCTTCCACTGAGAAGTAAGCCTACAATGACCAACAAAAAATTGATAATAGTGTTGGGGAAAAACACAACTAACAAGATTACTCACACGCCAAAAGATTTTAGATAGAATACACAATAATTAATATAGTTCAATACTTTTGACCTACCTCTCCATTATGCATAGTTTCAAAAGTTTCACTATATCAAAAATGATTTCAAGGGTTGTAGCCCATTCTAAACTATGTATCACTCTAGCTATAAACTTGAATACCCCATTTAAGAGTTAGAAGAAATGATAACACATTCTCATGATCACTACAAGATATTCTCTCACACAGGTGATCACACACTCATACACCAACTATTGTCTCTTGTTTTGGTTGCGATGATTCATGTTGTTCACATAACCCCTTTATATGGCAAAGGTTCATGACTTCATTCATGAATGAGGCTTAGTCAGAGAAAGATTTGGTGGAGGTTGGGGGGACTTGCCCCCTCCCTTCCCACAACTTCATATATATACAAATCTTGTAATCAAGAATTTTATATAAATATAATTATTTGACAGAGATAAAACTATTGATAAGGAGATATAAATGTTCTATATATATGCTAACAGATGGTAAACATCTATGGAGGCCATATATATTGATGAATAACCATCAGTATTTAATAAGACTTTTATGTTTATTTGTTACGTATAAATAAAAAGGAAAAAATTATTTGTTTGTTTTCTTTATTATCTCAATGAATTGTAAAATAGTAAAAAAATAAACAACTAGAGATAAAAATATCTATATAGAATACTCAACAATCTAATAGATCTATGTTAGACAATTATTAATTACGCTACTCAACAAAACTTGAGAAATAATTGTTGCATTTCTTTATTTTTTTAAAATATTTGATATATTGTAAAATATAAAAAAAAATATTATCATTTGATATAGAACCTGTTTTGGAGACAGAAATTTTTGTTATGTTTTTACCATTCGAAATGATGGTTTTATGTGTAAAACCAATAAATATTTTTGTGAAAATTATAATTTATTAAATAATTATTTATTAAAATTTATATTATTTAAATAATTATAAAGAAAAAACCCCTCTTGTACATCTCTGGATCCGTCCCTGGGCTTATTAAGCCTTACTTGCCTTATATCTCTCACCTATCATCTTATTATTGTATTGGAGTTCTGTAAGAGTCAAGATACATTCTATCACTTCATTTGGACTATATCCCTTGACTTATGGCTATTGCATTTATTTGGAAAATTGAAATGTTCTCTTACAAATCGTGAGTTTAAATAATTATGTGTACTTTTGGATTTTTATTGAGAATATTCTAAATTATGATTTCATCATAGGATCTTCTTAACTAGTATTCTAAATTAAGGAATATTAAAAATATTTTTGAAGTTAATAAAAGGTTATAAATAACTTCTGTATTTTTATTATGATTTTTTTTTTTGTTTATTTTCCTTAGCATTTGGAAAATGTTTATTTTTGTATTTATTATGAACAACAGTTAAGAAAAATTAGGATTTGAATATAGATCCACTTACATGACCAGTGATGTTGGTTTCCTCACAACCTGTTTCACAAGGGAAAAAAGAAAAAAAAATTCAGTTACTTTTTAGTCAATTCTCATAATTGTTACAATGTAGGTTGCTCAAATAAAAAATAGGAATAGAAGTCCTTTCTGATATATCTCATCCAACAATTTAGTCATTTAAGCCACAAAAAGATTTCCTCAACAATAAA
The DNA here is from genome assembly GCA_007407185.1 of Glycine tomentella. NCBI lineage: Eukaryota > Viridiplantae > Streptophyta > Magnoliopsida > Fabales > Fabaceae > Glycine > Glycine tomentella. Next base: position 1,418,631 of record PYAF01005619.1, read on the forward strand.
TTAAGTATATATAATACCCTTGCTTTACTAAGGAATTGGCGATATGAGTGAATTCTTCCAATCAAACTTCCCTACATGCACAAGAGAAAATATTCATAGTAAAAGCATCTTTTTAAACCACATAAACCGATATTATCAAATTTAATAATAATTAAAGTAATATCTATATATATATATATATATATATATATATATATATATATATAACCATGTACTCTATCTTTTTACCTAATCATATATTTAATAGTGATAACAGCGCACGTACAAGACCAAGGCAACAAAATCCAAAAATTAATATATCTGCAACTTAATTATAGAGCACATCACATAACATGTTTCTTCACTGCTAAACTAACAAAAAGTTTAATATATTTTTACTTAAACACTGGTGATAATATATGATCGACAAAAAACAAATAAAGCAATTGGAAAGAAAATAGTATAAAACTAGGTTAAAAGTGGTATATAATTAATATTAATAGTGTCTGCACAGATATTGCTATCCAGCTAGAGAAATGTAAAGGCAGAGATGATTTATATGGTTTATCCCTTTAATTATTGTTTGCTTTTCTTAAGTATTAATTTCAAATAGGACTTCAATCAAGGAACTGAAAGCCATTTTGTATTTGGTAAAAAATAAATTGGTATATATACGCAGTTATTTTTTTCTTTTTTTTATAAGCACATATATATATTTGCGCAGTTAAATTTGTACATGTAAAGGACATGCAAGGATATATATTCCATCCAATTGAGTTTTTAGAAATTATAATAGCATATATTATGTCGCTAATTTATCAAATAAAGAGCCAAGTGATTTTACCTTTGTTTCTTTGTATGTTTTAACATACTGTACACCTTGTACAGGTAACAAACATGTAAATCTTTGCTATTATTAATCAAATATATCATTTTGCCTTTAAAAAAAAGCCAGTTTACCTCCCATGCATGCACGAAATTTGGAAAATCCGTGAGAGGTGGTGGGCGAAGCCAAGAATTTCCCTGATTAAACTGAGGCATCGTTGCAGGTATACCTTGTGGACCGATCCCAGTCATTAAGAACGGAGGATACCTTGGAGATTGTTGGTAACTGCTGCTGCTACTACTACTACTATCATAGGGAAGCATTGGGAAGCTTGTAGATGATGAACATGATTGAAACTGAGTTAATGGGCTTCCCATAGTATTTGGAAACACAATATTTCCAAATGAAGTGCCAATTTGAGGAGGATCTTGTGAATCAATAGTTGCTAACCTAATTGTTGTGCTAACACAAGCATTGGTATTAACACTAGCACAAGCAATGCCACCAACACTAGCATTAGCACTTGCACTAGCAGCAACAAGAGCACTAACACCAACACTTGGATTAGCACCAGCACTAGCATAACCATAAGGATGATGCATTGGGAAGCTTGGTGATTGAAATGGAGTGAATGCTTCAGATACAACTACCCCAGCTGCAGGTGGAATTGAAATGTTCACCTCCTCTAATGAATTTGAGGTCAAAAGAGTAGTTGAATTTGTGTCATTGGTTAGTCCCTCCACTGCTTTAAGGACTTCCAAGGAAATATCATCTAAAGGAATTTGCTCATTGAAAGTGTTCTCTCGGCCCAGTTGCAAAATATCATTGTCATTACATAGTCGTGCCATTAAATCATCATAAACACTCGTTGGCACGGAGTAATTATTAAAAGAAACATACATTTCATCCATTGTTGCTTGTGAGATAAGCGGGGATAGGGTACTTTCAAAATCCTGACATAGAAAGCATGTGAAAAATAACAACGAGCCCAAATGAGATTGAAAATGATGTAATAGATTTTTTTACATTTTAGTTTAAAAACTCTGGTGATCGACAATGATACTTCTTCGCAATTATATACGCAGTAAAAATAAATAAATTAAATTTTAACTCCTTCGAAGTGAAAGAGGAAGAATATCTCAAATTAATTATTCTATGAATACAATATGTTTTTGGTTCCTTAAAATATTTTAGAATATTAATTGTAGTCCTTATAAAAAAAAAAAAAACTAACATGCTTTCAGTCTTTAAATTTAGTAAAAAGTGATATATTTTAGTCTTTCGTCACGAAATAAAAAACACATGTCGCATGAATTTCGAGACAAATCCAACAAACCAACACAAAATGAATGAAAAAGGAAATGTCTATAACTAACCTTTTGAAATATTTTGAGAGATCAAAATTAAAACACATTATATCTTTGATTTACTAAATAAACTTTAAATTTTAAAAAAAGAAAATACGTACAGGTCTCACATTTTGAACACATTCCATGGATTGCCCTTCGATGGTCATGCTACTGGCTGAGAATATATCCTCTGAAAATATTAAACAAAAAGAAAATACAAACAACAGAGAAATTTGCCTAGTAGCTAGCCACTAATGCGATACAGGGGAAATAGAAATTATAAAAAAAAAAAAAAATGAACAATAGAGATTATGAACCTTGAAGATCCTTAGCGCTCATGGGAAACGTAGTAAGAGTCGTTGTCTTCCTTGAGTCTAGACTTTTTTTTGAGGGTGAATCCATTTTGCAGAAGAGATTGTTTGTATGCCTAGCTCCTTAAAATTTCTTGACAATTCTAGTCAATGGGGAGTGTTTGCATTAGAAAATATTTAAGGTTATGTTGCTTCGGGTTATTTTTGTAGTGACACCAACGTCTTCATTGTTCTTTAAGAAAAGTTAATAAAGAGTAACTAACTTGCGGATCCTGATGCTATGCAACCGGAGCTTTTTTAATTTCTTTAACTCTCTCTACTATTACCTCATTAGTTCATTTATCAGTTACTTCATTTTCTACATGACAAATTAAATTTCATTACCAAGAAGTGCAGAGATGGCGTGAAAGTTATGAGAGGTGTGGAGAGAGTAGATTATAGGATTTGTTGCCCATATTAACCCTTCCAATAATAAATGTGACTGAGGAGGAGTAGGGGTAAAATAGTCTTATTATTTCTCATCTCATTTATTTTCTCTCTTTATAAGGTGGCAAGAAATTTTATTATTATTTCTTATTAATAAAAATTTTCTTACAAATTGACTTTTATTTCTATCAAATTAAACAATCCAGCTCATATTTTTTTCCTCTACTCTCATTTCCACTTCTCTCTTATTTCTTTTTTTCTACAAATTAATGTTTTGTTTTAAAAATTTTGGGGTGTGGATGGAAAGGCTGAAGAGGTTCTAATTTGAATTTTTATTGTGAGACTTGGGAGTTACACATCAGAAAAATAAAAGTCATTTACTAGTTTAAAAAATATATAAGAATGTATAATATAGTTTTGTGAAACATATAAAAATAAAAGTTTTATGACTTGAAACGATTCTTTCACTTCTCAATGATTTTCCTCCCCTCATATATTCATCACTCTTGTGCTAAAAAATAATTCATATCACTAGTTATTTATATCCAACAACATCAATGTTCCTATCAGAAAACAAGTCAATAAATCAAGCATGCTTATGAATGATGGTAGGTAGTTCAATAAAAAATTTAGCATAAAAAAATGCCATAAAATTAGCGAAATAACATGGATGATATATGAGTATACTTAATTTGAAACAATATTGGGTGAATAAGACTCAAGTTTGATTTGTCATATACTACATTTAACCACTTCCTTAGAAGTTATTTTTTGAAATTGAATACTACAGCAAACAAGAGTAGGCATGGCAACAGGGTGGAGCGGGGACAGGTATTGCATTTCTCATCCCCGTCCCCACCTCCAAACCCGCTCCCCGCCCTCGTTCCTGATCCCTATCGGATTTTAAAATTCATCATCATCCCCGTCCCCGCTTTTGGCTATCGGAAAAAATCCGAACCTGAAAAATTTGATTTTTCCCTATTAAAATCAGGACAGATCTGAACGGGTACCCACAGGTTCGGGTCCTACTACCATGCCTAAACAAGAAAAAAACTGAATATAAATATTTGAAAAAGATGTCAAAGAAGACGTGTGAGTAAGACAACAAACGAGGGTGCGAATGAAGAACGGGGGACTCCTGGGTTGTTAATTTTGTTTAACTAATAACAATTGGCCATAAGAAGAAAAGTTTTTTCTTTCTAGAGATAAGAAGAAAGGTGTTAATAACTACTTGTTTTTATTCATTGTCTTTTCTAGAGCTAAACGTTCATAACCAAATTATAATAATTAATTTACTTACTTTCCCATTACTCAAACTGAAATTTTTTTAAGTTTAAAAAAGTAATTATATATATATATAGAGAGAGAGAGAGAGAGAGAGAGAGAGAGATTAAGATTGTAATATATTTTAAAATTTATATTAGTATCATAAGATTTAAAAAACGAATAAAAAGTAAAAGAAAAAAGCATCATGTGCCTTGAATATTTTTTTTAGATTAGATTTTCAGGAAAGTATATTGAAACTTGAAATGTCTAATAACACAAAAGTAATTGCATGGAGGAGGATCAACTTACTTCATCTTCATCATTCATTTTTTTTATATCTGATGGTTGCAACAAATAATTCATTTTTTTAAAGTGAAAGAGATTAATATTGTAGTTTGTGATTCTATACTTTAGCTTTAAAAGCTTAACTTTTTTTTTCTTTCTAAATGTTCTTCAAGATTGAACCGCACAAACCTCTTATATATAATATGTATGGGGCAGAACTTTTAAGACCATGCCAAATATTTGAAAAGCATTATTAGTAATTGCAATTATTAGTTATATATATTTTAATGGCTGGATTTTGATGACTTATTTTTTTAATCATCTCTAATTATATATTTTCTCGAAGGTTGGTTCAAGAATCTCAAGGATAAATATATTGTGGAGATGATAATGCTATAATTATCGCATGGACAATGATTTAATTAATTAATTTATTATCAGTTATGATGAGTCATTATTTTTTAATGGTTAACGTCTCTTTGATAACTATTGTTGAAATAAAACTATATTATATGAAAAATGAATTTGCCAATTGAGTAATGACACGTTCAGTTAAAAAATTAACGTACTTTTTATATGATTAACAAATATGCAATCCAAAAAAAATATAAAATTTGGTGAGCAATAATCATGCATTATTTTAAGAAACGATAATTATTACTCATTTATTTTATAACCGTAGGGCAGCTTTAAATGACAATTGAGCAAATATGATTTTAATGACAATGGAGGCTATTCTCAAAAAAATAATGACAATGGATGGTATTGGGATTGAGGTTGGCGGAAGATGGAGAAGTAAGAGGATTTATATATTATATAGATAACTATTATCTAATAACTGAAAAGTAATTGTATGATATAAAAGTGTGTAATAGTCAATGTCATATAATGTCACCAAAATACATAATTCAACATCTTTACTGCAAAAGTGAATGATTTTAGGAAGAATATGAAAGAGAGAGAGAAAATGAATAAGTGATGCAACAATCATAAAGAGTCAATAAATTGAGTCTAATTTTTCTCTTATTTTTATTTCAGATTTTTCTTAATCAACTAGATGGTGTGATTCCTATATAATTCAAAAGTTTGAAAATGATTTGAATGGAGTCAAATGGTGTATTCATTTTTCCTCATCATCAATTTAATGAATGCCATTTTTTAAAAATCAATGTTAATTATTAATTTATTAATTTTTATATTAAAAAAATTCAAATTCACAACCTCACTTTCCCTCCTTCTCTCTTAACTAAGGATGTTAACTAAGGATGTGCAAAGCGTTGAATTCAAGCCAGAAAACTCCATCTCTGACCTAACCTTACGAGTTGACATTTGGGCTCAAACCCAACCGAAATACACTTTTGTTTTAAGTGGGTGTCAGGTTCACGAATCGGTTTGAGCGAAAACCCATAAAATTAACTGTGGCATCAGATCTGCAACTTCTTGAACATTGACGATGCCATCGACGAAATCTGCAGTTCGTTCCTCTTTCATATGATCTACAGTCAACAACTACCCCAAGGTTGAACGCTTCCTCCAAGACTTCTTCGACATCATTATCTTTAACTCCAACAGCGAGATCTGAAAAGCACAACAAAAATTTGTCGGCTTCGAAGCTTCATCGTAAACATCGAGCTTCCAAAATCGAAATCAAATAGGGCCCTCGATTTGATGGGAGGTTCATGCGCGTGTTCACTGACGTCGTCGTTCTGACTTCTGAGTACAGGGAGGTTCATCTTTGTTCATGGTGTGTTCTCCCTCAAGCAACGACAAAGCGGCACAACAAAGGATAGAGGTAGACCAAGATATTTTTAGGGTTAAGTTGGTTTGCGTTTGTGTTCTTAAGTGTGTTAAGTGAACTAACGCAAGTCCATATGGACCAGACATTTGAGTGTATTGCACCTTAATACATTTGTAATTGTGTAAGATGGCAATTGGGGGCTTCAGCCAAATATGAAGGGTCTTGCATGAAACAAACACGATCAAGTTTGGTTTCCAATGGGATAAAAAGTCTAATCAAACCAAATCGTTCTAAACCGTTCCAATCCGCCTATACAACCTGATTTAACCGTCAACCCGTTTGAACTGACCCAAAACACAAGTTTTGTCTCGGTTTTTACGGTTTCAGTTCAGGTCGAATAATTCTATTCAGTCCTACTCTTAACTACCAAGTCATCGTCCTTATAACTCCTTGAATGTCCCTTCAGTGAATGTGTTTCATTTTCATTACATCTAATGCTAAAAATATTGATTGGGTACAAGGGGGTACCACAACCCATATACATAATGACCTGTCAATTCCATCATCCCTACATGTACTTATATACTTGTGTCAAGTACTAATCGGAACTCAACTGAAGCCATTACTTAGGCTTTACCCAAGAATTTGTCCACCAAAAAATTACTTTGTATGATTGTATCACCTAACAGTAGTTGTATTCCTAACTTATAAATGACACCAAAAAATATATCTCCCGCATGTGTCCTATAAACTTTTTAAGCATTGCAAAGGAAGTATGGACCAGTCATAATAAGAGAAATCAAAGTTCTTCATCCCACACGATAACCATGCATGCCCATAAGATCTAAAATTAAACTTGTCCACAACGCTTTCACAGTTTCACTATTCAGATTATCATTTCTAAAAACAATTAATATTATTCTTATGTAAAAAAAAAAAAAAATGACCATGTGACTGAAACCAAATAACCCTCCATGCCAAAGAGTTTCTTTTCCCCTATTCACACATGTATGTTGCAAGATTTGACTTTTAGGGTCCATGGGTTGCACCATTTGTACTCACACATGCATGTATGATTGGTTTGTTTCTTTTTCCTCTTATTTCATGTCCATTTGTCTTATAGCATCTCTTTGAACCTTTTTACATGTCTTGGAGATGCTTTCGCTCTTGAGAACCACATGCATACTTTAGCCAGGTTCAACAAATATCATATCCTGTGACAGTGAAATAGCTAAATGTTCAATCAAAGACAATTTAAATTAACAAAAGTTAAATAATAATGGTTACATCACACTCACCTCTAGGAAAACTGATCCTAAGTATTGGTGCATGATACCAGTTGTAGATAATATTAAAGTATGAAGCGGGAGCAAAATTTTTGCACACTGCATAAAGATGTAGCGTTAAAATGATTCTTTTATTCTAAAAAGAAAAATATGTGCAGCTAAATATATCTATTCAATTAATCAATAGCAGACAGAAAAAGGAATTTTTATGTTGATAATTAACATGAGAATCTATTCTCATATATATGACTCACCAAATATAAAAAGACAAATAATATATAACATAATGCCATAAAATTACCTCGCGGTAAAGCTTACAGCCGTTTTGGGTAAGAAGAGGGCGATATTCAATCTACTTAAGCACTGATATGTAAGCCTATAATGACCAACAAAAATAGTTAATTGTCAGTTTAAACAACTATATGTGTATTTTTGGATTTTCATGGAGAAAATTCTGAATTATGATTCCAACATAGGGTCTTTATGAACTAATATATTGTAGGGACCTTGATTAAAGAGTACTAAATATATTTTATTAAATTAATTATCAAATAAAGTAAATAACTTTTTGCATTTTTATATAATAACTTTTTTTTTAATTTTTTTTCCTAGGCGTTGGAAATGTTTGTTTTTGTAATTAACACAACAAGGACAATTAAGAAAATTTGGGATTGGACCATAGAGCATCGACTTACATGATAGATGATGTTAGTCTCCTCAAGGCCTGTTTCACAAGGAAAAAGAGGAAAGAAATTCAACTACTTTGTATTCAATCATAATTATTGCAATGTAGGTTGCTCAAATAAAAAATAGGAATAGGAATCTCTTCTTTCCAAGAAAGATTTCTTCTACAATAAATCAAATATCATACCTTTGTTTGATTAAGGGATGTGCCGGAGTGAATTCTTCCAACCAAACATCCTTAGAAGCACAAGAGAATATATTAATCGTAAAAGCACTTCTATAAACCTTATAAACTGATATTATCAAATTTAACATTAAAGTAATATATATTTCTAACCAGGTATTCAGTCTTTTACATAATCAGATATTTAATAGTGATAAGTAGTGCAAATATAGGACCAAGGCAACAAAAACCAAAAATATATCTACAGCTTACAACACATACCACATTACATGCATGTTTCTTCACTACTAAACTAACAATAAGTTGAATATAAAAAATTTACTATAAGCACTGGTGATAATTTATAAGTATGAAAGCATAAGCAACTATATTAAATCAAATATTTATTATATCAGCCAAAAAAAATCAAATATTTATTAAGATACATGTGTTTGATATATATATATATATATATATATATTATCACAATCGATCTAATTCTTTTTAATTTCGATGTTTATATTTGTATTTATTAACTAAACCATGTAGGTTAATTCTATGTGCAAAACTAAAGTTTGAAAAAAAAAAAAATATATATATATATATATATACTCACAATATAAAAATAGATCTTGTTATCATGGCAAATGTAAAGCCAAGGATGGTGGTTTAGGGTTTATCTCTTAAATTGTTGGTTTTCTTAAGTGATTTCAAACTGGGCTTCAATCAAGTAGCCATTTTGTAACAAATAAGTTGACATATTGTTGCAGTCAAAGTGCATATAAAGGACAAGAATATACATTCAAATTAAGTGTCGAAATTATCATAGGATTAGCGTATTATTTTGAGCAATTATGAAACAATGATTCAAGATACTTTACCTCCCAAGCCTGCACATAGTCTTTAAAATTTATTGGTGGTTCAAGCCAAAGAAGTGTCTCATTATATTCAGGCATCATTGGCACTGGAGAACCCCAAGTGTTTCCTCCCATTGAAGATGTACCTACCGGATTTATCTCACTCAATTCAAACCGATAGTGCCTTGGAAATTGTTGGTGAGAACTACTATAATAAGGATTAACAGTATTGGCATTGGCTCCGGCAACAACACAAGCAGCGTCAGTAGTAGAACTAGCACCAGCAATACCACCAGAACTAGCACCAGCAAGAGCACCAACAGCAACAAGAGCACCAGCACTAGCACCAACATCAACACTAGCACTAGCACTTGCCCTAAGACCAACACCATCACTATTACTATCATAAGGATGCATTGGAAGTGATTGAAATTGATTGAGGGAGTTTCCTAGTGTAGGGAAACCAAATGAAGAGGCACCAACTCCATTTGACCATGCATTTTGAGGCAATGTACCTTCTCCCGATGTGGAAGTGGATGACCTAAACACTTGTCCAAGAATTTCATTTAATGACATTGACTGATCTTGTTCTAGGTGTGTTAAGAGGGTCCTCTTCCAATGTTGTCCAAGAATGGATACAGTGTTCCTCCTTGAAATTTGTAGACAATAGAACTGAGTTGACCATTTCCACTGTCGTTGATGAGATTCGTGCCTTCAATTAGACCATTCCCCTACAAAAGAAAGGGAAATAATTATATATTAACCAAACCATATAAGAGTACATAGTACTACTAGATGATCATTCATTGGAAATTTGTTTTAATGGGGTTAATTTTATTCGTGTACAAAAACACCTATTAAACACCTTCATATAATAATTAAATTGTTTGGTAACTTGAAAATTCTGTCGATAACTCACTATAAATTCGAGAAACAAAGAAGAGAAGATGTGCATGGACAAGATATTCAACAACAAGGAGAAAGAGAAAGAGATATACTAGAACATAGAAGACAATTATCTTTTGGAAAGACAACAAATAAGTTATCTATGAAAGGAGGTTATATATAAGAAATAAATTACACTCTTACCAAACTGAAAATTGATATGAAGAATGGATGTTGATTTGGAGTTATTACCGAAAGAGATACCTTTAACTGCATGTGTTGTAACATGGACATATAGTCAAGATAAATAGAAGGCTATGATTAATGAAAATGTAAGAATATATAGAGTTTCGAGATATTACCGGGACAAACATTTTAGCCACGTTTATGAAGGTGGCATCTAAAGTTTTGAATTGCCCTGAAACAAATATTTCTTCGTGAAGCAAAGGTAAATTCACTAGCATGCTCTTAGCAACAGGGTCACCCGTTGCCACAAGAATACAATGTCTTTCACCCTTGAGGTATTCACTTATTGTCATAGAATCTTTTGGGAACATCTGCTTAATTCAATGTTCATAATGTTATTTCCTTTGTTACAGTAATTGCATGTACATCTCATATGTAGAATAAATAAATCAATAGTGGAATAAGGGCAAAAGGTATATTTGTTAACATACCGCTAAAGCTTGTGCCAAACCTTCTGCAATGGAATGCTGATTTAAATTATCTCCGTTGAAAGGTAAATTTGGCAGAACACCTTAAAATTGTCCCACATATTTTGTCCAATTGATATATTGGACTTTACTACCTGTGCAAAAGAAATTAAAAAAATTAGGATTTGTCTCAAGATAATGTGTGTATAGGAGATATATATAATGATAATTCTCATTTTACGAATGCATAAATGATCAATGATAAATTGGTTTCGTTAATAGTCTTTATTATCATTTTCATATTTCATAATGATAAGTGTTATCACCTAAATAGCTCTCTTTATAAGGGAAGGTCTTTCCTACGAAATCTTTCCTATGTATAATGAGTGCTTCCCAAAGAAATGGTTCAAAAATAATTGACATTATGTTGAATCATATATAGAATCAAATGTAATAATAATTAGTATACAAGTGCTACATGTAATATATTGAAATAGGGGGGGGGGAAGACAACTTGGACTTAAAAATGCTAAACATAAAATATTACCAAAGCTAGGATTGAAGTTGTACATGATTAAGGCAACTTCACAAGAAGAATTATCTTACTTCTATAAAATAAGGCAAATGATAAATCAAAATTAATGTTACTTTTATATCAATAACATCAAAACAATAACAAAGATCAAATACAAACCAAAGGCTCTTTGTCCCACTAAGCCAAATATTCTTCTACCCTGCAGGCTTCATCATCTTTCTTGTGCAATTCGTTCAATTTATCAACTACATACCAAATCCCCTTTCTTCACCTTCTTTTTAATTAACCTTTTAAACTTCTCCTTTACCACATAAGCTCCCCACACATTAGTTTCCTCCTCACCCCACGCCTTTTTCACTAGCTATTACAGAACTCTGATTCCGATCCAGTGACCAGCTTAAAAGATTTTCTCTGTATTTTCCCTCTTGATGAAATGTACTTAATTTTCCTCTTTCACTCCAATTATGTTTGCTCTAAGTCAATTAATTTCCTAATAATGATATTATCATTGACTTTATCTATGGATGGGAAACCATTCTATATTTTCATAGCTTCACACCAAATCACGTTAATATAGGAATTATATATGATTAGAAATTTTATTTCTAGTGAAGTATTGAATAATTGATATGGTGTATAAAGGAAACAAGAAACCTTGAATATTATTTTTGAAATGAATAAAAAAATGTGTAACTTGTGCAAGTTTACAAGATCCTAACATCGAAAACTCAAATACAGAAAAACTATAAATTACCTCTCCTCTTAAGTTGCCAAAAAAGGACCTGCATAATCAATAAGAAAATAAGTAATTCAGAAGAGTAAATTCAACTCACAAACTAGGGTTTACACATGTAAATATTAGATTGAGGACATTAAGCCACCCACGGTTCAATCATAGAAAGGTTTGCTTTAAATATATAAAATAATAGTGAATTTTTTGTAGAAATAAAAAACTAAACTAATAGTGGATGAGATCAAATGTAATGCCCACAGTTTTTTTATTAGGCTTGAAATGTTTAATCTCTAGATAGATGTACTTTAAATATTAGCATTTGAATGTAGTGATGAATAAAATAAGGACTCTTAACACCAATTTATTAATTAACATTTATGACTTTAGAGTTGTTATTAAGTGATTGTTTAATATATATATATATATATAAGTGATTATTTACTTTTCTCTTGAATCTTAACATGAAAAAATAGAGCACACTACTCAGCAAGATGTGAGACACTGAATTCTAACTTACATAGATTTGAAATGAGCATAGGTGGGAGAGTAAAGCTATTCTTGGGCTCTACATGTAATGTTACCTTACAATTTTACATTCTCATATCTTTGTGATTCAGAGAAAAGAGATGTCGAAAAACAAATTATTATTTAGTTAGAAAAATATATTTTAATTTAAAAATGTCACATTTTTTATTTTTAAAAGTTTTATAAATATAATAAAAAGAAACTTTTTATCTTTTTAATAATTTTTACATGAAATTTTAGCATAAAAAGTAAAATAAAAAAATAACACTTTTATATTAAAAACAATTATAAAATATTTTCTTGGAACAAATGACTCTTGAATTTTTCATTACTCTTGGCTCTTTTTGTTTTCTCAAAGAAGAATATGTGTTTGTTTATTTTTGTTTTCATATCAAGTTTTCATTTTCTGTTTTCATATTTAATCAAAAAAAATTGTCACCTCATTTTTAATATATTTTTTTTGTTTTTAAATATTTTACAAGAAATAGAAAAAAAAATGTTATTTTCAGCGTTTCATTTTCATATGTAAATCTTTGAAAATAAGGAGACTGTTTTATAATTTAAAAAAAATGAAGTTAAAAATATTTTCTCAAAGTAAAATGGATACTAAATTTTGGTAAAAACAAGTCAAACCTAATATTTAATTTACATCAATTTTGTTTGAAAACATGAAATTCGCTCAAGTTTTTTCCTTTATTCTTTGAGTTATGTTTCTCTTATTAATCCTCTCATATTTCTTATAGTATTAAAGTCAATGATACAATCATGTGACCTATCATTGCAATGTGGAGATCATGTGGCAACATAGTGACTAGAGTTGACATGTTGACTCACTAAGCTTGGACTTGGCATTTAATGGTGTGGTCTAAACTTGTATTTGGCATACAAACTAAATTAGTCTTTATTAAAAATTGATCAAGCAAACACAAGCTTGATGTTATTGGACCTTGTTTTTAAACGCCCAACTTAATTATAGTTATAGGATGTTCAAGTCCATCCAAGTCCAAATTATCAACTTTATTAGTGATAAAATCAAGCAAGTATTAGAATCAAATATCATACATAATAAGTCTCTCACAGAATAGAATGAGCAAGTTAAATAACATATAAATAAATAAAAAATTGACAAATATAATACCCTATGATTTAAGTTTGAAGTGGTGTCTTATTGAATAATGATTTTTTAAATAGTGATAATCCTATATCTTTAAATTAATATTTAGAATATTAAAATGTCTTTTAATTTTCCCATGAGTGCCTCGGGTCACCGCACCAGCATAAGAACAAAACCATGACTTTCAAGAATTAGAGACCACCACGTGATATAACTTTGCTGTACAATATTGATGGGAGGTAAGTGACTCTTTCCGTTGTTTTGATCCCAAGTTTTTGAGTCAATAGCAAAGTACTACTAATCTTGGGTTATCTCCTAATAATTTTTTCAAATTATATTCTAAATAAAAAACTTTAAATGACAATAATAATAAGAATATATATATGACTTCGTTCACTATGGCCATAATGTACATACTTAATTTTCTTCTGTTATTTAATTTCTATCAAAACTCGAACTCAGACTCTTATGATCATTATTTTACGATAATTATTATAGGAATCAAGATTATTGGTTGAACATACTTAATTAACCTCTACAAATAATTAATTACAGATTATTGAAATAAAAAGCGTCCGAAGAGAAATCAAACAGAAATCATGTTCGAACTTTGAAACCAAAAGATTTTACCATTTTAAGAAAAATAGGTAATAAAATAAAAAAAAATACATTTAAACGACATTTTTCTCTTGTATAAGTATAGTGTAAAAATAATTAAATCTTTTCTATACATATATCCTTAATTACCCAATAATAAAAAGTAGATGAAAGAGAAAAACATCGATTTTACTTTTGTTTTATGTATATATTATATAGGGTATGTTTGGATACAAGTCAGAAGTGTTTTTGAGAACTTCTTTATTGGAAATATAGTGTTTTTTCAGTAGAGAAATTCTCAAAAACACTTATAGTCTTGTATCCAAATAAGGGGTCAATTGTATTTTTTTGCAACTGATAAAGGACAAATAAACGATAGACAGGTTTAAAAAATGATAAAATATATACATGGCAATATAGCTCGTGGGGTTTTCTTTAATATATTTGCAGAGGTACACAGCTTGAAAGGCAAGGATTCTGTCAAAATATATATCATTATTAATACCGTGTGACATAGTCCATAGATGATTATGTTTTGGCTAAAATATACTTGTAGCTGTTTTTTGTTTTTACTATATTTAATTTAGTTCTTTATTTTTTTAAATCAATTTAATCTGTTTTTAACCTCGGTTAAAATTATTCTTCTAAAATAATGGTTGTTTTTTTTATTATTTTAAGACATGATTTTGAATCCTTATTTTAACTTATTTTAAAAATTAGAATCAAATTGATGTTTAAATAAAAAAAAAGATTGCAAACATGATGAAATTGCATAAAAAATGAATATGACGAGTTATCAAAAAATTGAAAAATACATGGGTTGATTTGTAAATATATTTGTGTATAAGAACTAAAATATAAAATTTTATATATAACGAATAAAAATATTGCAATTTGATAACTGAAAAATACACGCGTTGATTAGTAAATATATTTGTGTATAAGAACTAAAATATAAAATTTTATATATAACGATTAACAATATTGGAAAATATATGGACTAACTTTTAATTGTGAATAAAATAATGATAGCAACCAGATCAAAACAAAGACAAAAAAAACCATTCAAGGAAACATTCCCTTCCAAAATTAAAATAATTCAAGCAGTAGTAATATATTGTTACTTGAGGATCAAGCTCATAAAAATACATCAAATTTTATGCGGCTGTTCTGTCCATATAGCATATAGGATCCTGACCTTAGACACGATAAATATTTTATGGGGTCACATGCAAACACAAACAGTGGAGGCAAATGGGATCAGGTCACGAGACTATGTTTTACAATAATTTTATTAATTTGTCACCATTTGGTCAAATATATAATGTAGAAAATATTTAAATATCAACAACTGTCTCTTTGAGGTAAAACACTGCTCACAAAAATAACCATGAAAGACAAACGAAAATTGGAAATATAACGTTGGATTAGTGGCAAAAAGAGAAAAAAAAATGAAGAAATAATCATGGGTTTGAATTCTTTTACCAGCAAAAAATTAACTTATTTTAGATCAATATTTTTTTATTTTTTCAAGAAAAAAACAATTAGTTTAATTTTGAAAATTAAGTTTTTCCAAACACGATGATGATAACTGCTGCGAGCACATATAGACGAGAGAGAAGGATCTTTCGATTAGCTCATGATTTTATGATTACAAAAAGAAGAAAAAATGATCACAAAGTAAATCCAAAGTGGCTTAATCTCCCCGTGATCCTATGTCCGTTGGTCTCTTAAGTTGATTCAGAGAAGGATGAGAAAAGTGATGAATTAAAATACTAATACCCCTTCTATTATTTATTTACTTATTTATATTTATTTATTTTAAAAAATCAAAATAATATTGATTATTAATTATTATTTTAAACTATATTGTTACTTTTATCTTTTCTGAAATATTTTAATAATTTATTTATCATATATGAGAAAAAATAATACTGAAAATCATATTAAGATCGAAGTTAAAAATATTTTAACAAAAAAAGTATTAATTTATATTTTATTTATGTATTATCTTACTAATCGGTCAAACAAAATACCCACCAGGACAAACATTCTACGCACTTTGATTAAGCTGATGAATCATTATATGCTCTCTCTTGTTATCCTTGAAATATCTGAGTCTCTGTGAGTAGTTTGCATATTCACCTCTAATTGTTGTTACCTCCAGAATACCCTTGTTATCATCCAACTACTATGATGAGTGTCATCCCCTCTATCCCACCATCACCACGTGATAGTGGTGATGACGATGCAACTATGATGGTGATGGAAACGAGAGTGATAATGATAATGTTAATTAGTAATAATGGATGATGATAATAATGATAATAATAATCTCATATAAGTATTCATAATTGGGTTTTAATCGATCTCAACCAAAAAAAAAATTATGATCCAAGAGTTATCAAAGTTCTCATTTTCTTGTGGTAAGAGTTTTTTATTTCAAATTAAAACATATAAAGCATACCATGATTTAAGTTTTATATTTATTTTATTCTATCATTTATTTACACATATTGTTAATACTGATATATTATGTAGAAATATCATATTGACCTTTTATATACATTTCAAGTTTTGCAAAGATCGAATTTAAAAGTTTAGACTTTAATGATAAGATATTGTAGTTCTTGATTGGATGATATAATGTAAATCTATTTTATAATTTCAGTGTATATAATTTTCTTTCTCTTTAAACTTAAATAAATAACTCAATTAAAATTTTAAGTGAGATAAAAATAAAGATAAACTCATCTTTTACTTACCCCTACGTGCCATACTATTTTATTAACGATGGTGAACTTCAATATTCATACTGGAATTTAAGGACCAATAAAATTCAGATCCTATTTGTCTTAATAAATGGATTTTTCAGAATTGGAGGCTACCTCATTCAATTTGATTCTGCTCAAAGTTGTGGTGCCACATATAAAGTTGAAGGTGCCGGGTGAGCCTTAGAGCCAGGAGAAGTTTTTTATTTGTCCCTTTCTTTTAAGCTCATGTCAATTAATTTGTATGAAATTATTTTGATTTTTTTATTATAAAAATTGTTTTAACTTAATAAGTGGTTTTATATTGAGTCGCATACATTTACACAAACGAAACGTATAGTCTCTACTAAAAACAATACTTAAATATAACTTTATTTGATTTTAGTCTTTTATATATTTTTAATTATTTTTATTCTTATAAATTTTAATTTCTTAAAAAAAAATTAATGCTTCTGTTTAATGATAATGCACTGCGTACTTTTTTTTAAGGGAAACACACTACATACTTAATTATTTTATATTAATTATTATAAGTCAAAAATATAGTATTGTGTGATCGAATGTTTATTACGTCAATATATGCACCAATGAGTTTTTTTAAATTATGACGGTTAAAATTAATCAAACTTTTTTTAATGATTAAAAGTTTAAAACTAAATTTTTTAATGAATTTATTTGTTACGTCTAAAGCTAATTTAAAAATATTTAAGTATTAATTAAATAAAAAAATCTTCAATCGCATAACTAATTAAAAATAAAACATTGATTTAATATATAAAAAAATTATAAAATATGTATCAGAAAGCAAGAAAGATGTATCATATATGATTATGAAGCGTAAAAAATAATGATAAACGTTAGTCTTCCTTGACGAATATATATAAGAATAGGATTTATCCACTAAATCAATGAAACATAATTGTGAACGAGGAGAAATGATTTGAAGCCATGACAAAAAGGAATTAAAGTAGAAGACCAGAAAGTAACTGAAAAGAAGCATATTCTTGAGGGAGAAAATTGGGCACATGATCCTATCAGGCAAGTATCGCCAAACATATAATATTTAAATGAACATGTCAACTATTACTTACCAATTTCACACTTTTGAAATTTGGATTAAAAATGAAAAAGGGAAAATAAGAAAAAATAATAATAATTAAAAAAGCATAAATGATAGAGTTAGGGAAAAGTATTTTTTTATGAATAAAAATAAGAAGTAAAGAAATGAAAAAAAAAATCACTTGTTTAGATGAGTGAAAGTAGAAAAAACGAATAATTTCTATGAAAAATATATTTTTATATTACTTAAAAAAGATTGAATTTAACCCAAAAAAAGTTAATCTTTTATTTTATTAATTTTTATAAACATAAATAATTTAATATATTTTTATTTTTATGCTTTTGGAAACTATTTAAGTTTTAAGACACTAAAAAAATGAAAAAGAGAGATATCTTCTCCTCTTACGTCATGTCAATTTGGGACAAAGTTTTTCTTATGAGTTTTAAAAAAATCATTTATTTCTATTTTTGTTTTCAAACAAATAGTGCACATTTGATATTTCTATTCTATTTTTCATTATTCCATTTCTTTCATTTTTAATTACATAACAACAATGTGTTAACTAAATGACATAAAGAAATTGAATTCATGTATTTGAGAGTTAAATATGTTTTTGTCTCTAAAAATATTATATATTTTTTTTATTTTTATAAATTATTTTAGTTTATATGTTCAACAAGTGATATGGTTTTAATTTCCCGTTGCACATATTTTTAGTCATTAATGAAAGACTAAAGTTGTGTCATTTTAATAAATATAAAATTATTTAATATTTTTTTTAGAAACTAAAACAAAAAA
>PYAF01005619.1:1440353-1475517 GCA_007407185.1 Glycine tomentella
CCTATATTTCTCCCACTTTCGAATATAAACAATAAAAATATATTATTTTTCTCTCAAATATAAACAAATCTCAACTAATTTTATTTTAATTAATAAAATTAATTATTTTTCTTAATAAATATAAAATATATTTTTTCTTCTTATAATTGATACTGCAAGGAAATATATATTTTACCATAATTTTATAAGAACTTATATATATATATATAATTCAAAAGATAAACACTTACACCTAATAAAAGTTTTACTTAATACCTGGTTTTTTTATATACTGTAATCTTAGTTTTTAAAATAGTTATTATTTAAATTAAGGATTATAATTTTAAAACCATATTTTATAATTAAAAATTAAATGAATCTACAATCTACAATAAAATACAATTTTAAGCAATATTATTATTTCCAGTTATCAACGTATTGCTTTCGCTGATGAAACACTGGACATGAAATGAAAAGAAAGAAAGAGCTTTTGAATTTTTGTTCGTCAGAAATAAATCACCGTCACAGCATAAGGACAAGGAAAAGATCCCAACTTTTTCAGACAAGAGAGATAGCATAGCAATAACATAGCTACGATACCTTTTTCTGGCTTTTTCACTTTCACTTGGCTCCAAATGCAAACAACTCATCATCTTCTTCACCGTCACTGTCACTCACTCACTTACACCTCCTTTAGGAACCCATGCTAAAATCCCACACGCAGATTTTCCACGTTCACAGTCATAAAAACAAGTACTCCTACCGCTCCAACTCCAACACAACATGTTTTTTTTTTTTTTTTTTTTTTTTTTTTTTTTTTTTTTTTTTTTTACTGCTTCTGCATAAAAACAAACACAGCAAAAAAAGATAAATATTATTATGACGGGCCCTGAACTTGTACACACATAGTATCCAGCTTGCAGTCCATGCTTGGAAACTGAACTTAATCTTTTTAAGTGACCATTTAAGTTTAATGAATAGAAAAATTGTGATGGAGAAAAAAGACAATGTTGACTAATTATCAAATGAGTACGAGGTTATTTCTGTTTCATCACTCATCAGTGATATTAAGGGTAGTTATTCTAACTTAATGAGGTTTAAATCTAAATAATTGTGTTAAATATTTAATTTTTTTAATTTATAATAATCACTTAAATATAATTATCTCTAATAAAATATACCCATGATATAAGCAAAAGAAAAAGTTGAGTAGATTTTAATTTTACCGAAAATTAATTATGAATAAAATGATATATATCATGTAATCAAAAAAGTATGCAGCCAGAAGTAGCATTTTCACCGCTTACATTCCTACCAGTCTCTTATTTTCTTCTCTTCCTCCCACCAGTCTCTCTCCCTTTCATCACTTCATTAACAGCTACACCAACATTATTGTCACACCACCATAATCATGTGTGCAACCTTCAACATTCTTCTTCTCTTGTTATCACTTTTACTCACTTCTTCTTCTTCTTCTTCTTCACAGCCTCGCCGTGTTCTCCATCAACCACTTTTTCCGGGAATCTCTGTTCCGCCAGCACAAGCTCCAAGTTATTTACCTCCTGAGCCTCAACCTAAACAACAACACCAACCCAAGATTCCATTTTCTTCTATTTCATCATCTTCACCACCACCGCCGCAGAAACCTTTCTTCCCTTCTTACCATTCTCCGCCATTGCCACCTTCGCCCGCGGGCGTCGCCACTTTTCCGGCCAACATCTCCTCCCTCCTCCTCCCCCGCCCCGTCTCCCAACACCACCGCTCCGCCGCAGCCCTCGCCGTCTCCCTCTCTCTATGCTCCCTCGCCCTCCTTGCCGCCGTCGCCGCCTTCTTCCTCCACCACCACCGCCGTACACACTCCTCCTCCGATGACAACGACGACGACAAAGCCTCGAGATCGGACAGCCACCGCCTGTTCCCGCCGAACACCGCCGCCTCCGACGGAGCCGACCGCAAACCCCACGGCAAAGCCAGCCCCACATCGGAGCTTCTATACCTCGGCACGGTGGCGAACTCGGTCACCGCCACCACCACAACAACAACAACCATAGACTCAAGCTCCAGCCACCACGAAATTTTCCGGCCATCGTATCAGAAACTCGGGGACTCGCCGGAGCTCAACCCGCTGCCGCCACTGCCACGTCACAAATTCAAACCATGGACTACTGAAGAACAGAAATATGATAAAGATATAATAGAAAAAGAAAAAGAAGAAGAAGAAGAAGAACAGTTTTTTTCTCCAACTGGTTCTTCTGGTGGGAACATTGACAAACAACAGAGTCCTCCTTCTCCTTCTGCACTTGCTTCTGCTTCAAGCTCACGTGTTTTCCACGTGGATAAATTCGGTTCCAGAAGCTTCACTTCCCGAACCCCGTCTTACCCACGTTCAAATTCACTCTCTTTTTCTCGTTCCCCTTCTCTGAATTTCAGCCCCGCAAGCGTTAAATCATTGCCACCGAACAACAACCCTGCTTCCCCTTCTTTCTCTTCATCCTCTTCTTCTCCCAGGGAAGAATGGCATGTTCCTTCTCAGGGGGGAAATTCTCCGGCGACCACCACTTTACCTACTCCTCCTCCGCCTCCTCCACCGCCGCCGCAGTTTTGGGAAACTCCGGTTGATAAAAGTGTTACTTTTAGGAATCAGAGTGAAGAGACTCCAAAGCCAAAGTTAAAAGCTTTGTATTGGGATAAAGTTAAGGCCAGCTCGGACAGGGTCATGGTTTGGGATCGCCTGAGACCAAGTTCTTTTCAGTAAGACACGTTTACATCATTTGACTTTGTCAAATAATGTTTTTTGTTTTTTTATTTTATGTTAATATGTTGTTTGTGTTGTTGTTGATGGTACTTGTTTTAAACTTTCAATGATTTGAGGTGCAGGTTGAACGAGGACATGATTGAAACACTTTTCATGGTAAATAATAATAATAATAATTCCAAGGAGGGTTTTGGTGTTGCGATTAGAGATAATCATAATCCTCGGCGTCAAATGGTTCATTCTGCTTCTCCAATGCCCTTGGAAAACAGGGTGCTTGACCCTAAGAAGTCCCAGAACATTGCCATTTTGCTTAGGGCGCTGAATGTGACCATTGATGAAGTTTGTGATGCTCTCAGGGAAGGTGACGATCCATTTTGCCTTCTATGCACACAGCTTCTACCAATTTATTATAAAAAAAGATGTAGTTTTTTGTAATTTTTTATACTGCACTGCTTATGCTATGTTGTCATTTTATTATCATTATACACGTGTGTATATGTTGGAATATAAGTCTTAGATGAAGTCCACATCGGGTGATTGAACATCATATAAGTGAAGGAAAAATCTATAAATGTTAATCTCAATTTCTTCAACAATTGGATCCTTGGGGTTACCATACTATTAGTCTAGGTTTTATCTTTTTAACGGTAGGTATTATTTCAGGCAGTATGGGCAGCTTCATGAGAAAAATGATGCAATGTTGTTCCTTGTTGAACTCTGTTTATCTTCTTCTTTCTCTCGTTAGCGGCTTTATGTTTTTGGGGGGAATGTTTAAGCTTCATTTTGCTGTCTGTAGGCAATTGTGATACGTTGGGGACGGAACTTCTTGAAAGTTTATTGAAGATGGCTCCAACTAAAGATGAAGAATCTAAGCTGAAGGAGTTTCAAGATAAATCGCCCTTCAAGCTTGGCCCGGCTGAGAAATTTCTGAAAGTCGTGCTTGATATTCCTTTTGCATTTAAGAGAGTGGATGCTATGCTCTACATTGCTAATTTTGACTCAGAGTTAGAATACCTTAAGAAATCCTTTGAAATTCTGGAGGTATAAATATTCTGATCTCATCTGTTTCTCTCAATTTGATCAACTTGTTATTCTAGCTTTTCCACAATCTCATTTTATGTTTATATTCAGTATCAAAGGAGCTGAATTTTCAGCTCATTTTTAATTCTGGAATCCACAGTATTATCCTTTACTTTTTTACAAAGGTTACCAAAGTTAGAAGTCTCCAAAATAATCCTTTTGCCAATGTGATTAGGAAACACAAAACACCAATTAGGCACAAAACAGACTTGTATGTGTAGCCTGACTGATTGCAATTTTTACCAATGTACCAGTAGTTCTCATTTCATCCTTTTCTACAGGTGGCCTGCGTGGAATTAAGGAGCAGCCGAATGTTTCTGAAGATTCTCGAAGCAGTGCTGAGAACAGGAAATCGAATGAATGTTGGCACCAATCGTGGTGATGCTCATGCCTTCAAACTGGACACGCTTTTGAAGTTAGTTGATATTAAAGGAACCGATGGAAAAACTACTCTCTTGCATTTCGTTGTACAGGAAATTGTCAGAACCGAGGGTTCTCATATTGCTGGTTCTAATTATCCTCATGCCTCTGACAATGGCCACCAATATACACTTCAAGATGAGGTTGACTTCAAGAAGCTTGGTCTGCAAGTTGTTTCAGGCTTGAGTGGTGAGCTCACCAATGTTAAAAAAGCAGCTGCTATGGATTCGGACGTGCTCAGTAGTGATGTTGCTAAACTTTCTAGAGGAATTGAAAAAGTTGTGCAAGTTGTAAAATTGAACGAGGAGTCGCCTTTGAAAGAAACTAACCAAAAATTTTCCGACGCAATGAAAGGTTTCTTGGAGAGGGGAGAACAAGAGCTTTCAACAATCCAGGCCCAAGAGAAAAATGCCCTCTCTTCAGTTAAGGAGATAACTGAGTATTTCCATGGAAATTCAGCAAAGGAAGAAGCTCATCCATTTAGAATTTTCATGGTTGTGAGGGATTTCCTTTCAATACTAGATGGTGTTTGCAAGGAAGTTGGTAAAGTAAATGAGAGGACTTTGGTTGGTTCCCGTCAGTCTGTAATGCCTGCAAATCCTTTAACGCAAACCTTTTTCCCTGAGATTATTGGTAAGCAACCATCTGATAACTCTGAATCTGATTAACCTCTCAAATCCAATCTGACCCAGTTGTAACAGGTTGAAGTAGTTTGCACATGTTTGGTCATTGATGGGTTTGATTTTCATCATCCAAATATTATCATGTGAAAGTGACATTTTCACTCAAATCCCATTGAACCAAAAACCCAGCTTTTCCCCTATGATGATGAAACAAAGCTCATGCTATCATAGCTCTCGTTTTCCTTCCTATATAGCTCTGTATATGTTTTACTGCCTAGATTATATAATGAGTACATTTTTTTTTCCCTTTTGTGCTAGGTTGGCTGCTTTTCTATATTTGTATTCATAAATGATCAATAACAAATTTTGGGTTTGTTTTTTCTCTTCTAAACTTTTGTAAATTGAGACTTGTGATTTGTAAATAAGATGAAATTACTAATACACCAGTTCACCATAATAAAAGTTGTTCAGTCATAAAAGTCTCTAGCAAGAACATTAATATCAAATAGATCAGTAAAATCATTAAATCACCAGACTCTGATACTGTGAAATAGGATTGTGACTTTAGTGTTTGTGGCCACAGCGAGTGACAATGGCATCATCATTAGGTCAAGTACAATGCCATAGGAAGAGTCAATGCAGTCTTAATGTCATCATCTGTCAAATATTAATATTCGTGATGAAAACATTGTCTCTTTCTCATATAGCCATTCGAAGACTTGAGGTGTTTGACACGTTGATTATGATTTTGGGTGTCACAAAACAGATTACGAAAATTGCGATTTTATTATTAATTTCCAGAGATTTGATAATTCTGTTACCTCCTCTATTGAACCACCAAGAGAAGCTATTATCTTTTTTCCTCTAATCATGAATGGAAAAAAAATTTGCTCTGTTGTTCAATCCACAACTACTAAGAAAGTTCTAGAGGTGCTATATCAGAGATTTGTTTTCTCTGTACACTTGTTCTCCTTGACCACATTTAGTTTACCATCTTTTTTAACCAAACTCAAGTTCTCAGCATCCATGCGTTCAAGCACCTTCCGTGCTTCCTCTTCTGTAGCAGGAACTACATGTCGAAGCCTCAAACCATTTTTAATGGCCTCAGGATCAACACCAAATGTGAAGTAGAATCTGTTGGATACCTGTTTTAAGAAAAGAATGGAATGAAGTAAAAATGACTAGATATGTGAACATGTGAATCTCAAATGAAAATGAGGCATTCATTTTTGTATTCCATTAGGTTTTTTTTTTTATCCGTGAAAATCGAAGACAAGTACTAAGAGGTTTACAAAAACTCACGTATTTTGTTCAATAAACTAAACTAGATCTCTTGATAAATAATAGATATATAATCTGATGTTAGCTTACTAATTATTATTCATCCAAATTGTAACAAATAAAATTAGACAGGAATTTGCTGACAATACTCCTTGGAACTCTTCGCTTTCTCTAACTAAAAAAAATTAAAAACTATGTATTTCATTAGAGACTCCTTACTATGTGATGATAAGGAAAATACATATTGTATGCAATCTTACTCTTGTATATGCAAATATGATGTTTTCAGAATTTGAATCCATGATCAACAAATTATTAAGACACAACTTTACCGCCGTGTCAGGATTCGCCTTCTTTGGCTCTCTCTTACTATTTGAAAAAAAAAAAAAAAAACACATCCGACAACTTTTCTGATATATCTTTTCATCACTAAAATTTAATGTGAAAAAAAACACATACGACAACTTTTCTGATATGTCTTTTCATCACTAAAATTTTATGAGAATGAAATTTATGCGCATCCAGAAATTTTGAGTAAATTTTTTATATTATATTATATTAATTATATTATAGTGCTCACCTCACTGGATCGGTGCTCAGGCTTTGTCACATGTGCAACAACTTCCACATTCACCAGGGGTTCAGCTAAGTTGTCAAGTTCGGTGTACAGAACACAAGACTTGAGACGAAGGAAATTTCCAACTTCCACCTGCATCATCAAGTTGTTTTCAGTTGAATGTCCTGTTTAAATGTCAATGTAATTGTTCTTTTCGGTTGACATATAAACTTTACCAAGGTGTTAAATAATCCAAAGTGATAATAATATGAAAATAAATAAAGTAGATCATTAGAAAAACAAGATCACATAATGAGATCATAATCATTAGAGTTCCATTGTTGAAAGATAATTACTAGAAGGTACAACTGATTTTAACATCAATACCATGCAGGAAATGCAATTCCTTATATATTTAGAATAAAGTGTCCTTGGTGGTTACTTACAGGTTTAAAAAAATCAACATGATCAACTTCTAAGAAATGAGGTGCTGCACCAGCAAAGGCATAAGCAGTTGAAAAGGCAAGTTCAAACGCTCTTCTCATCAAGAATCCCCCAAAAATACGACCATGGATGTTTCTTTGCTGTGGCTGACAGATAAAAGAGTTTTGTAGGCAAGTATCCTCCATCAGGATGCTATTTCTGTTGGCCAATGCTGGCATGTCACTGAAGATACGCCCTTCGGCCAATAGTGCTTTGAGCCTAGCAGTGTCTTCACTCTCACCATGTTTCTCTTCTTGATTCTTTCTTTTCCTTAATTTGTTCCTCTCTTCTGCTTCTTCCCAGAGCAATCTTTCTTGCTCGCTTTCGGGTGAGATCTGGTTGATTGCAGCTGCTTTTCCAGTGGTGGAGTCACGAGCCACAAATGTGAAGTTAGCTACAAGTGCAGGTGAGTTGGAGATATTGGGATTCCCTGTCATCAAGTTTCAGTGTCAGCCTGTCAGGTAAGGAATTAATCACTGGTAACAGATGCCGTGCTGAACTGATAGAGGATTAAACGATAATACATAACAAAAATGTGATTTAAGCAATTTTGTCAATGTGGATGGCGAAACACGGCAGAAGGCCAAAATTCTGTCATATAAACACACTATTCCGCCATAGTGACCATAGTGCTGTTATTTAACAACTGTGGATCTGAGCTTATAAAACTAGAACATCATGAACGGGATTTTAGTCAAAATTTCTATATGTTGTCTGACTTTTTCATTTTATTTACAGCAGCATCTAAGTTTGTAAGAACAGTAAATTACAAAACAATGTCCACACAAGGCAGGATACTAGGATGATGGATTTAACAGACACAGATATGTAATAAATCTTTACCACCATACAGGATTTGCACGATCAATGTGGAAGAAAAAATTATAACCAAATTCATATGTTTCAGATTAATTATTTAATTATACTAATGATTAAGTCCATGATTTCTGACATGCAATGTCAATGCATGTTTAGGGATTAAATGAAGTTGTTGAGGTTCTTAGACTTGCATTCTTGCAAGACCACACTTTGATAACATGCGGCATTAAATGAAAGTAAAAATGAATACACAGCCAAAAGAAAACTGAGCAAAATTCATGACACACAATACAAGTATTAATAGAAACTATAAAACTAATGGTTGTTAGTGGCTAACATTTGTTAGTTATAACTGAATAATGGCTGTAACTAATTTGTTGTGTGTTTGTCATTTAGCACCTAGATGGGTTAGCCAGCTGCATGCACATAGCCCTCACCCTCACTATCTTTGCTCTATAAATAGATGTTGTATTCTGTTGTGTCAGATCATTTAATAGGAATTCAATCATAGCCAAAGTTCACATTAACTGATAGACGCCACTATTTCCATCTCTATGATGTGTTCCCTAATCAAGTTTCTCTGATTCCTATTATGTATATACTATATAGTAGCATGCCATCTGTCTGGTTCTAAGCACTTACTGTCTGTTATAATCAAAAGATAAACCATAATCTCACATAAAACAACGGCCAAAGAAAGCAGAATCAACTTGTATCATCCTGCAGCACCTTGTGTAGACTGAGTCAATTCCAGTTGAATCTCCATGGACGACCGACCAACCCAGGTAACAGCACCAACTATGGTTAAGTCAGCATCAATATGGATTGCCTTCTTAAGAACCATCTTGTCAACGGAAGCAGTGACCAATAGAAGTGGCCTTGCTGTGCCATCTTCATTAGAACAGTGCTGCTCAAAAGAGGAAATAAACTTCAATATCCAAAACTCATAAATACAAAAAATCTTCACAAGTACTGTAAGCAACACATTTTCTTAATGAAAACATCAAACTGTGGATATTTCAATACATTTTGTATTTAATATGCACGTGCACTTAATATTTGATTGTTGATTTCTTCATCCACGACCAGCATAACCCTCACAGTGAAGATTTCTTTTTGGTTTCCCCACATGTATTTTTCTTAGGGACTTGTTTGGATAAATTTATTCAGGAAGACTTGTAGGAAAAAAAAAATAAGAAGAAAATGATAAAATATTTTTTATAAGCTAAAATTAACTTATGCATAATTTAAAATCAGTTTTTTGAGAAGCTGAACTTCTACAAATTAGCGCGCATAAGTTAATTTCAACTTATGAAGATTTTTTATTTTTTATTTTTTAATTTTTAATTTTTCCTTGTTATTGCTTACAGCGAAATTTACCTAAACAAGCCTTATTACTTAAATGTTTTATGGTGATGGACTGATGGTACATCCTTAAAGACAATTTTGTTTTAGACAAGACAATTTTGTTTTAGACACATTCAGACACTAATTGTGGACACTTTCCCTTACAAATATTCAAATCTTAATTCACAACATTGTGGGGGATTAACTCTTCAGTTAGACTCAACCCCATTTATTAGAACTAAACATCTTGGCAATTAGCAATTAGCAATTAGCAGAACATTAAAAAAGAAGAAGAAAAAAAAAGAACTTTGAATAGGTTTCAATAAAAATAATCAACACCCAAAATTTATAAACCCGTAACTTAAAAAACCCACAATTTAATTTAGGAAAAAAATGGACCTTGAACGCAACGGTACCAGCTAAAGCATCAAAATCCTCGACGAGCTTGCCCATCCTGATGTGATTCCATGGATTCCTATACTGCTCACGAATCATGTGATCTTCTGAGAAGTTGTAGAATATGCAAGTCCTGCTCCGTGAGGGTGTTTTGGGAACAGAGGGGCCATTGGAGAGAACGGGGTTTTCGAAAACGGAAGATCTGGCTTCCCAGAGAGCGTATATGGCAGGGGAATGGAACATCCCTGGCCATAGACTAATGGGTTTGCGGTTAGAAGACCCTGCATCGATGGAAACAGAGGTTGTCGTTTTTGTTGTTGTTGTTGTTGTTGTTGTCGGGTATGTTGTGGAAGAATCAGTTGAGAAGTGATTCGATGGGATTGTTGGATAGGGGGAATTGGTGGTGGGTGTGATTCTGAATCTGAAAAGATGGTGGAACAGTGAAAGGCATTGTTTTGGGTTTCTGAATGGGTGCATTTGCGTTGCTTGCATGGAATGGAATCGAGGTGGAAACTGAATCTATGAATGGTGGGGATTCCCCCAAAGTTGGAGCTTATGAAATGTTCAATTGCTACAATTAACTTTGCATGATTTTAGGAAAAGGACTGAACTAGAAAATCAGATGCGAGTAGCCCTCTTTTTGGATGGATTCTAGTGCATGTTTTAATGAAAAAAGGAAGATAAATACTCATTTTGGTATCTAACACTAAGAGAAGCTGATAATTTGGGGGTCGTTAGAAAATAGAATATTTAAATTTAATTTTGTAGGTGATAAATTAATTCTACTTTAATTCTCTTTTATTATTCCTAAAATGTTAATTTATGTGAAATATTTATTAATAAAGTAATAGGATGATTATCACATATAAAAGTTATTTTTTTAAAATTTTAATTTATAAATTTAAAAACTTATTATCATTTTAATTTTTAAACTTAATTATTAACATCTTATCCCTAAGCTTAATTTTGTATTATAAATTTTAATCGAGTTTCACACTAAATATAAATTATTCACGTGTGGTGGTTATCATTTCCCCTTACTTTCATTTCCCTATGCCTTATATTTTTTTACCTTCTTCTTCACACTTTGTAATTTTTTTAAAAGCAGAAAACAAAATATATTAAAGAAAAGAAAAAAGAAAACAAGAAATCATGGAGGAACCAAAGCCAAAACCCATGAAAAAATAAGCAAGATGACTAATAACTATGAAACCTAAGCTATTTCTATAAACTACCTCCAAGCAAGAGAATAGCATAATCATCAAAAAGCCAGAGCATCTGCCTATCACAAGCACAAAACAAAAAAACTATCTCTGAAAAGAAGATATGGCCTATAAAAGCTAAACCCCCCATCTTATATTGGAAAAACTTCAGAGGAATGACTGTAGACCAAGAGTCTCTGAGGAGACATAAAAAACATAACTTCTAAAAAGGATTAAGCCTTTTTATTTTTGGCTAACATCTTTTTTCTGGATTTTTGAATTGTTGACAGTGGCTGCAGAGAGGAGGTTGTTTGCTGCCATATGAGTTTCCTTATCTTGTTCATCACCCCTTTAATTTTGAGAGGATTTGAATGTCTTTATGAACATCATCTGGGAAGGATGAAACAAAGCCAATCTAATGTTGCTTCCCTAGCTTTGCTTTGGCCTTAGCCTTCTCTTTTTGCACTTTAGTTAGGACAATAGTGAAAGAAGTATCAAGTCCTTCAGGGGAGCAAACCTCCATCTCCTCATCCACTTCATCCGCAAGTACTCCTGAGAAAAGTCGAAGATCCTAACTCAGAACTGTGCGTGAATATGACTCAGACCTTATAATTCATCTTGACTTTTATATTCATCATTTTCATGCAAAATTTATCATTTATTCAACTAAAACATTAATTTTGAACGAAAAATAACACAAAAACATCTTCAAAAACATTTTTTTTGATAAACATTGTTTAACTTTTTAAGAAATGATATTTTATTTAATTAATTTTTTTTAAATAGCTTCTTCAATACTCTTAGTGGTCATTACATTTCATATAAGTTTTTGAATATATGGTTACATAACTAGTTATTGAATAATCTTGAATGCATGATAAAATTCAGTTTATTTGAATTGACTCACTTTTTAATATAAAATTTAATTTGATATAATCTGATTAAAAAAAAATTGAATGCATGATTAATATTTTGTTTAAACATGTTTGATTTGAAAATTTGGGGATTGCTTGTTGGACCCAATTCATTTTTTGTTGATTAAGCCCATCTGGCCCAAAGGGCAGTGAGACTAAGAGGTCGTATCATAAGTCCAATGGTTGTGGTGTCCTTGTTATACAACAAATTTTAGGGTATTTTTTCCTACACATGATTTTTTCTTCCAACATCTCCTTTTATTATGAAAAAAATAATAATTCAGAATGTATTTTTACATCCTAAATCACCCTTTTCAGTTTTCATAAAGAAAAAAGTGTTGGCAAATTTTTTTTGGGATGTTAGCCCAAATTTTTAATCCCTGGTGGGGCTAGTGGGAAGCAACTTCATGAAGTGAGGTTTGACTTCTCTTTTCTTAAAAAAAATCCTCATTCCCCTTCCCCCAACATCCATCTGGTTCCCTTGTGAGTTGTGAAGTTGTGACAAGTGAGGTAAATGAAACACGAGATTAAATAAAACTAATGATATATATATAATTAAAGCTATTTATAAAGGTATCTCAAAATAAAACATATATAAGACTAATTAATAATCCGTTGAAGCTAAATTAATAAATTTTTTTACTATTTTTGAGTTAATGAGTTGGATGAAAAAGATATAAAAGAAAAATACAAAATAATAGATATAATGAGAAAGAAAAACATACTGGTGATATTAAGAAGAAAAAAAATAGAATTTTAAGGAAAGGTATGAGAAAAAAAGTGTATGATGTTACCAAAAAAAAGTTTATGATAATAATATCCATAGTAAACTAATCACCGTAGGGTAAGGGAATAACACCACACAACTTTATGAAAGCATATGATATGGTTCGTACCATGGAAGAAATGTTCCATTATTGGTGGTAGATGGCCAATTATTATAATTCATTATTACATCCAAATTGAAAGTCAAGAGCTGAAGAATAGAGAAGAGAATCATTACCTCGTAAGCTGAACTCTTTCTTTTCCTCGCTAGTCCCTATCTAGTTATCCATTTAGAATGTGTTTGGGAATTAAAATTACATTTTTAAGGTACAAATAATTTTATCAACGGATTATAACTTTTATTTCTGTTTTAATTTTATTTTTATCCATCCTATTTACATTGAGATGTGTACTATAACGTTTCTAACTATAAATCAAAATATGCATTTAATAACTTATTATTATTATCTTCGTACCTCTCCATAATACTACTAATTAACACAGGTCCACAGCCAATAATGCCACCTGCAATCCATGATTGTTGGACTTGAAAACAATTATTGCTCCACAATAGCTCTTGCTGCACTCACAGTCACATACAACCTCACCAAATATAGTTAATTTGAACAAGAAATAATTAAACTAGCCATTGACGATAACGTACTAGCTAGTATAATTATGAATTTATGATGATACAGTATAATATTTGTTAGCTGCGAGATATATTGACTCCATGTGCAAGTGGAACCACAAAGAGGCATTATATAGTATATTCTTATATGTTCTGACATGGAATGTGGCTTATCATGCATGCAGCGTAAACATACATTATGGTAAGGGTTTTGCCGTGGGGACCATGGCATGCAATAAGAACTGTTCTTATACATGCAGAATCAGGAGGTGAACGGGATTTAGATTAAAGGCAATTCCAAACACAGGGCTTTTTTTTTTAATTTTTTTGCCTAGTGTTGCAAGTGAGTTAATTTGCAACAATGTTGCTTTCTATATTTCAAGGGAAAATTAAACGAAAGAATAAGATAGAGTGCTCAAGCTAAGAGATGAATGTCTTTCTCTTAAATAGTTAAATTATTCGTACTTTACAAGAGTCCAATTAATTATTATTTTCTATTCTTAATCAAAATAGAAAAACTGTTTTTGTCGAATTGTCCATCAAGTGTCCGTATATCAAGACAGTTGGTGATGGATCTACGATCTTGAGTCAGTGGAAAAAAATAAAATGACAAAAATCATGCTTAACGCTCCCAAAGGACTCCTACAACATAGTACATATAAGAACTAAGTAGAGTAGGATCAAGATCTTCATACACTTGAGTCGCGGGGACCTTACTTGGTTTAGTAGCTAGGTTAAATCCCTTGAAAGGTCTATAAGAATAGTAAACAACTAAATCTAACTCATATTTTTGTTGGGTATCGATCTATCATATAACAATCGAGATAGGAGAAAGAGAAAAAAGGAAGAAGAAAATAACACACAGAATTTATCCTAATTCACCCAATGTGGGTTATGTCCAGCTATTCACTATATTTCTCTCTTCACACACTCGTACAATTGCACTCAGATTACAAGGAAATATATAGGCTTAACCCTAAGTATCTTTAGCTATTCATGGACCCAAACCCAAATTACAAATAATAAAACACGAGACCAACAACAGTACTAGGTCTCGAAAAAAATTCCAGGGGCGCTGCCTCTGCCAGTGAGACTTCCTTGAGCCCCCGCCCACTCATCGGGGAGTGGGGCCCCGTACATATCTGCTGACTGATACCCAACAATTTTGATGCAGATTAAAAGTTTTAGAGTCAAGGAAGCTTATCCCAAAAAAAGGCAAGATGAGTTTATTAGTTATTTTAAAAATTAAGATAGAAAACTCATCAATGTTTATACTTAATTAAAAAAAGTTAGTTAATTATAATTTCATGGTGATCGAATTACATTGGTTAGAAAAATGACAAGATCAACCAAGACATGGAAACATGATATGCATACTCTAAACTTTGATATTAAGTCTGACTACATTCTTCTTAATAAGAAGCACTCAGAGGCCAATTTTTTTTGGGGGTGGGGAAGTTATATCCAATAAATGGTAACATTGTATCAATGGCTAAAGGAAAAATGGGATAACGGCATCAAAATTTCTCTATAGTTAAGAACATTAGAGAAATCTCATACAAGGCTCGTTACCAATCTGTTTGGTTGCTAAGAAATAGAAGGGAGGAGAGCATTAAAAATATGAATGATGGAAATAATGTGTTGTTTGGAGGAAAAATATAGAGTGTAGACATTTTTAAAAATAATGTGTCTCATGCTTTTTCATTTCTTCACACATTAGGGAAGAAGGAGGGTGAATTTTTTTTTTTTTTTTTACCAACAATTGAATGACGTAGGTGTGGAAATTTGCCTTTATTTCTCATTTTCCCTTTTTTGATAATAATGGAGTAGTTTCATGAATTGGTGGATACAAGTATCTATTTTGTGCGAAGATGATGGTGTGTTGCTCGGAGTTGTTCAACTTACATGCTAGTGTGCTACATGCTGGTTGGATTGCTCATCACCTCTCTCGGTCCTCGTCAACGAATTTAGCATGAAATTAATTTACAAATCATAATCCATTAAATGGCAACATGGTTGGGTCAATGTTATTGCTCCTAACTTCACCACTTAATCAATTATTCGTACGTCATCAATTTGTGAATATATATAATCGATTAGTGGTATGCATTTAATCAATTATATATTCATTTTAATCTATTAAACACATTCTTGTGGCACACAGTACTTGTCTCATGTGCTAAGTGGTCAAAAGTACTTTTAAATGTTCACTATTTTTTTCCTTCATTTCATTCAAACTAAACAATCTCATTATTTTTTCTATTTCCCTTCTATTTCTTTTAAATCAAACAACCAAAATGTCACTCTATTTTTTTTCTTCTATTTTTCTCCTATTTGCATCTAGTATATTTCCTTCCTTAATACCAAAAGGAGCGTATTGATAAAAGAGTAAAATTGAGAAGAAATTTCCCGAAACCGTCAAAAGCATTATTTTGATGATGAATTATGAGACAAATTGAGGTGAATCTCTAATGGGCTTCAGATTGACAAAATATGTTAATAAAATGTCGGTAACATTTTAATCCATCTCATGTAATATTAATAATTTGTCAACAATTTAGCACGAAATTTTCACATGATAAAAAATGAGCTTCGTGTTAGACATTTATGACATTTAAGTGATCTTATTAATATTGCATAGACTTGTATAAGAATTAATGTGATAAATTTTGAGGAATTAGCTATCACATTTTAATAATCCTCTTATGCCTAGAATCTATACATATGTGATTAGTTGTAAAGAATTACAAGTTAATTATTATTGTCATTTGTTATATTCATTTTTCAAACAAGTCACATATTTTTATCATAAATAAAACTCAAAATGTAATATAAAAAAGTTCTATCAATTAGACATAGCTGAGCCTCCTCAAGAAAGAGTTGTATCTCAACCATTACACTATTATTATAATTTTTTTTTTTTACTTCAACCATCAATCTATTGATGAGATGATTGAGAAATCTTCTTATTTCTCAAATACTAAGACAGCTTTGCATATTAAAATTTTGATGTTATTTTTTTAATCTTATATTTTCATTCAGGGTCCATATTAAGCTAATAAAGAAGGAAATCTAGACAGTTAATTCTTAACATTTCTTGCTACCAGCCTGACGAATGCGTTCAATGAGGGTGAAATTGATACAGAACCAGTTACAATATTTTGTTTTTGGGTCTTACAATATAACTACACATGAAAATCCAAAATTGATTTAAGCTGCAAATTGTTTTGGTATTGAATATTATTTCGGGTCTTTCAACTGCTCGGTTAGTTATACTACAGCCCAATAAAAAATGTTAAACAGAGGGGATTTTGGTGGGATGTCCAAATCAATGTGTGCTGTAACCAGGGTTAAATAAATTGATGTGGAAAAATGTTGCAAATCCCAACCGACATAACAAGATACTTATTAAATAGAAGTTGTTTTCAAATAATTAAATTTCATTACTTGATAGATATATTACTTTATAGGTAGCGGAAAATAACATATACAAAGTCAAAACGCTCCAAAATTAATTTATATAAACATCTCCAAATTAATTATCAACCTCGATCTCACTTCAAAAAAGGACCCTTTGCCATCTCAAAAAACAAAAAAACAAAAAACAAAAAACAAAAGGGGTCCTTTACTTTTCGGATGCGTCAAGAGTACAAACATGGAACAATAAACTATTCAAATTTAGGTTACACTTATAAGACGGGTTGAATGATTATAGGAGGAGGAAAGATGAGAAAAATTGTATGTTTAATTTTTTTTTATTAACAAAATTAACATTTACAGATAAAAAAAATTGCAATTCAACAAAATACAATTAATGTTAACCTATTTAATAATTTGGAAAATATGATATTATTGAAGCTGCACATGGCAAATGTAACATAATGAAGTTCGAAATCGAGAATTAATGTCACATTTTTTATGACAATAATACTTTGCTTCTACGAGATTCATTAATTATTTGATTTCGTTGTGTAAGCTTCATTAATCATTAGCATCCTAACTTAAAGAGGAACTTGAAAATCCACCACTATATTAGCAAAATCACGACTAACAAAATCATGATTATAACTCGTATATCGGTATATGAAATTATGAGTATCAAGTTGAATCTAAATAGGAAGTGAATTAACATTACCATGCATTTAGGCAAATTTACAAAAGAAAGACATATTGGAATGTCCGTATAATCAGATTGAAACATTACATTATGAACAGAAGATAATGTCATCCAACACAAGATTAGGTACTTGTCGGAGGCACTTCTTCATGTCCTAGTTGTTTAATCTCCCTCCCTCCCTTTTTAATTAAAATATTATAGGAATCTCCATGGAAATGTTAAGCATGATTATATGGGTTGCTTCGTCCTCAGCTCCTCTGCTACTTCTTCTTCCTTTTTTTTAAAAAAATTGTTAAAAAAAGTACAATAACTACAAAACATTGTAGTTAGGAAGCATGTAACAACTGCATGTACCCTGATGCATTGTATTTGAGAAGAAAAATATTACTTTTAGCTAGATAGTACTTTTAATTCTCATATAACTCACGTGCCTTAATTCAATACTTTATCTTTGTAGATAATTATGCATGTTTGGTATATTGTCAAACACTAAATATATGAATATATGTTTCAATAAGAATTCAAATTTTATCATGTTCTGGGTGACACTTTCTCCTCTCTTCAACTCAACTCTAATTGGTGACCTTAATTTAGTACTATATAGTCATATATATAGAAAATAGATATGATGATTTTGACGTCATTTTACATTATTAAAGAATTAAATTGATGTCCCCTGTATATGTGCAGGTGAATGTTGATCTAATTTTTTGAGAAATAAAATGAATGTTTACTCTTTAGTGTAATTATTAATATAGTCGAATTTTTATCAAATAATTATTAATGATATTATCTCAAAAATATTTTTAATTAATTGAGATTATATTTTTATTTTATTATTTTTATATCAAATTTTAATGAATGAGACTTTAGAAAAATATTTATTTTTTAGATGAAAATAATAGAATTAAATGATATTAATTAAATTTTTTAATTAGCCTGAAAATTGGTTTATATATATATATATATATATATATATATATATATATATATATTTAGGTCCTGATGGAGTATACGTGAATGCCATGTTAAATTGTAGTACCGCTATTTTTCATTATCATAATTGTAATAATAAATTTTTAACTAATAATTACAAATTTATAATTTTTCCACAAAATAGACTCTTTCAATGTATAGTTTTTTTAAAATAAAAAGATTTTCATGCATAAATATTTGACTTAATTACACTTTTGAAATCTTTTAGATATTATAATTGTTTAATTTTGGTTCTTTGTATTTTAATTGTACAAATTAGTTCTTTGAAAGTATTGTAGTTATGCGATATTAATTTCTCGATCAATCTTCAATTAAATATTTAACAGATGTTGCTTAGGAGAATGACGTGACAACTTATATTGTCATGACTGAATTATATTTTTAATTTTTATGATTTTAAAATTAAAAGAAGTAAAAGTATTATTAAGTCATGTCAAACAATACGTGTCTTTGTCATATTATGGACACGTCATCTAATTTACATCAAAGTTGGACAGTTGCAATACTTATAAGCACTAATTAGTACAATTAAAATCTAAAATACTTAAATCATATATCAATTACATTATCTTATAACAAAAAGTGCAATTAAACCTAAATATTTATAAGGGACGAAGCTGCGAACGAAGCTACACGACTCAACCATCCAACCAATCACAATGTTAACTTATCCCGCTCCCGCCACCCAAAAAAAAATATAATTATTTTCAATCAGCATTCCAATAACTTTATTTATTATTATTATTATTATTATAATTATAAATCACAGTTCGAGAAGGATAATTTAAGCCTTGCACGCCTCTAAATCCAAACCAACAAGAAAAGCAA
Source organism: Glycine tomentella (assembly GCA_007407185.1). Classification (NCBI taxonomy): domain Eukaryota; kingdom Viridiplantae; phylum Streptophyta; class Magnoliopsida; order Fabales; family Fabaceae; genus Glycine; species Glycine tomentella. Next base: position 1,459,546 of record PYAF01005619.1, read on the forward strand.
AGAAAAAAAATATTAAACCCAATAAGTTGGTTTCCACTACTGTGAATAATTCATAAGTAACAGTACTATCAGCACAAGAGCATTGTCTATTGCTATTACACATTGACTAAATAATGAGCATAATATAAGTATAAATATAAATAATATATATACATATATATATATAAACATAGTCAACATTGTACACCTTAGCACATATATATATATATATATATATATATATATATATATATATATATATATATATATCAATCAGCTAAAGATCATTGCTCAGTGGTGATCTTCCTTGTTTGTGAATTCTATTCTATTCTATCAGCACTTTCAAGTTTCAAGACAGCAAGCATATCATACAAACCTTGTCCCTTGTCATCTTACTTTCAGTGAAATCCAAGTCAGAGTCAATTCTCAGTGTCTCACTTCCCAAAATTCTTCACCCTTTTGGCCTTTTTTCCCATTCAGAAAATATGATTCAGTTCAATACAACCAAGATGAAAAAGTGGATGTTTTCACACTGATCTTCTCCTTAAACCCCGCCAAGTTAGTTTTTTCTTTTCCCTTGCCTAATGGAAGTTATGTCAAACACCATCATCAAGCAAAGCAACAACATAGCAATTTCACAAGGCACCATCCATTTTCAAAAGCTTTCTTTCTGGTTCGCCCCTCGAACTCGTCCACCGGGTTAATTTTCCTTCTCATCTTTCTCTTGTTGCTCCACTCCACTAAAAAGGTTTTGAATCGCAATTTCAACTACAAAAGTCAAGGTTTTTAGAGTCATCGCAATTCGTGATTGAAACTGTGGTTGCATCGGCTGTATTTGTTCACAATTTTTTTACAACATCAAGTATCAAAATAAAACTGCCACCGCGACTGCAATTTAAAACCTTTACGACTATGGTTTACTCCTTCTATGACAAAACCTCTTCTTCTTCTGGCTCCGATATTTCGGGGTTGTTCAATCCTACTTTGCATAACTTCGGAGCTTCCAATGGCGTTTCGCGGGGTGGCTTGTCATCATCATCACCACATTCTTTGGTATTTGAGAGTGATAAGGGAGAGCTGGTGAAGTGCCCTGCAGCTGCAAAGGTAGGGAAGAGTGAGATTTGTGAGGCCAAAGCTTTGGCTGCTTTGAAGAACCATAGTGAAGCAGAGAGGAGGAGGAGGGAGAGAATAAACGGTCATCTTGAAACACTACGTGGCCTTGTGCCATCCACTGAAAAGGTATGTTTTTTATTCCTTCCTTTTCCTTCTATTGGAAACTTGATCTTTTGTTGTGCATGGCTTCTTATAGCATTGAATTACTTTGGCTTTTTAGTTTCGTGACTTCACTTTGATTGTATAATTGGTTACTGACGGATACAGAAAATTTAAGTTGTCAGGGTAGTATTCATATATATAAATTGAGGAATGATGGTAGGTAGGATCATATTCTCCAAGACCCTCTCTTTGGTTACTTAAAATTGATTAAAAACTATAAAATTATGACATAGAATTATTAAATAGGATATGTGGATATAAACCTTTGTAATTTTCAATAAATTTCAACCAATATAAAAGAGACTGAGTTAGAAAATGTGTTCATAACATTTCTTGTATAGATTTGTGGGGGTAATATTTATATTATGCATTTGTTTTACAGCATTTCAAATTTTGAGGGCAATTTATCATTATTATTATTATTATTATGAAAGATTAAGAAGTTTGTGGGAATAGCTGCCTCCAACTCTGTGAACCTCGACTTCTATATAAATTACCCTACTTGAAAGATTATGATCAAAATGGATTTACTGATATAACATTTCTAAATTTTGTTATCTAGCCAGTTCTTGCATAAGAACCGTGACAATGTTTCTATAAAAATGCATATTATGTTGGTGATATGAAAATAAAATAATAGATTTGCTGGTAGGTTGAAACTAGGTGAGAAAGGATCATAGTCTTCGTTGTTCGTTTAAGAACTGGTTTAAGTTTGAAGAAGGATGAAAACACAATCTATCCATCTGGGAGAGTTGAGAATAAAAGATTTTGAGCAAGGAAACATATATTAAGTTATCAATCAGCTGCTTGACATAAAAAATTCTAAATTTTTGACATATTAGTCCAGTTTTATTCACAATGTTCAGTTACTTTTGGTAATTTTATTTTCGGTTATGTCATAATGCTTGTGGCTGTGAATGTACATTTCCCTTTCATGCTGTATATTAGTTTTGAAAATAGTATGGAGCTCAGAGTCTGCTGTATATAAACACCACAAATTTTGAGGTTTGAAGCACATCATTGTAATTATTGTAGTTAAATTAAGGGCTTTTGATTGCATCATTCTTGTCCTTGTGTGGTCAACTAGGTATATGGAAGTTACTACTCGGCTAGAGTCAACTATCAAGGTGCATCACTTGATTATGTAATGTTGAATTATTTATTATGTATGACGTACACATCCTCACTTATTATAGTTCATGATATAATATATATTGTTTTATGATCTCATATTCTATATTCCCAAAGTGGAAACCCTTCATTTATTATTCAATAAGTTATATACACTAAAACCAGATGGTTCCTCTTTGTGCCCCCACGTCATTAGGGGAATATTACTGGCCATGGATTATTCTAGTTGTGTTTTGTTCATTTAATTGTGCAGGGTGTCCAGATATAGCTTCTGCTATTAATATTATTATATTTGTTAAAAGGTTACCGGTTTTGGTTGGATTGAGTTCTAGGAAATACTTTTACAAAAAAGCAAAGGAAGAAGACAATTGAGTTTTTTTGGGGGGTTTTCCTTGAACAAGTCATGAACCAAATTATAAAACATTTTTTTTTTGTCGGCAAATTATAAAACATTAAGCACTATAGAATGTCAATTTTGACTAGGTATTTTAATTTGATGGTCCTTAGCTTAGGAGAGGGGAAAAAAAGGAGCAGAAATGTCATCACTAAAATCAGATTGATAAGGTATTCTTATCAAGTGTTGTTGTAGACATGCCAGCTGTTGTTCTGGGTGTCATATGACAGAGTCAGTTTCTTTAAGTATTTATGTGATTTTTTGTGGTTTGCATGTTTTGTCTTGTTTTGTTGTACAGCCATATTTCTGTTTGTTGGCTAACTGATAAATGGTGATGTGGTTTGGGACATGGACGGAAAACCCTCATAAATTTTAAGCATTGGATAATCAAAACTGGTTAGTGGTTAGAGTTAGACACTTAGTTTAATCAACTACCTTAATTAACTAATTACTGTTTTGGCCTCTCTTGCCATGGAGTTATCAAAATAATTTAAGTCTTCATTATCAAAGGACCAATCAACTTGAGTTATCACTTATCACTTATCAACCTAACCTAATAAGCTTATGCTGAAGTCACGTTGGTAGCTAGTTGAGGCGATAAAAAAACAATAATTGTAGTAATTTAGTTCATAAGGTCACTTTCCTTGTAATAAAAATAAATAGTAGTTTTTTTTAGGAAGTACCTGACTAAAAAATTATGCTACTTTATTCTTTAACAAAACAAGGGTGAGTCCTGACACAGCGGTAAAGTTGTGCTTTGATGACTTGTTGGTCATCGGTTCGAATCTGGAAACAGTCTCTTTGCATATAATGGTAAGGCTGTGTACAGTATCCTTCCCCCTTACCTTTGCATAGCTAGGAACATCTAGACAATGAACTATATAGTTTTTTTTTCTTCTTTAATAAAACATTTATTAGAATGTGATGACTTTGATTTTGATTTCACGGGTCAATTGTCACTCTTTAGATGGATAAAGCCACTTTACTGGCTGAAGTGATTAGCCAAGTGAAGGAGTTGAAGAAAAATGCAGTGGAAGCAAGCAAGGGTTTTCTGATTCCAATGGATGCTGATGAAGTGAAAGTTGAACCATATAATGATCATGAAGGAGGAGATGGATCCATGTCTTACAGTGCAACTATCTGCTGTGATTTCAGACCTGAAATACTATCTGACCTAAGACAGACCCTTGATTCCCTTCCACTGCGTCTAGTCAAGGCAGAAATTTCAACTTTGGCAGGTAGAATGAAGAATGTGTTTGTCTTCACTTTTTGCAAAGGGAACATTAATAATATTGATATTGAAAAATGCCAAGCTCTTGCAAGTACTGTTCACCAGGCACTATGTTCTGTGCTGGATAAGGCTTCTGCCTCACTGGATTTCTCACCAAGAACATCACATGCAAGCAAGAGGAGAAGACTATGCTTTATTGAAACATCCAATTCCACATGCAACCATGGGTCTTGTTTGTGCTGATGTCAACAGTTTGATGTGTTATGTTATTTGTTTCTGCTGCAAGTGTTACAGAGTGTGGATTAGCATTTCTTATTTTTTGAGGAATGCTAACAACACAACTGATAATATTGTTTAATATGTTTTCTATTATTGGGTGAATCTCACTAAACAATAAATGAGATTTATTAAATAGCATATGTGACATCATATAATGAGAGTCACGTTCATCCAATAATAGAAGTTGTGTTAATTTTTTTTTTGAGAATGTACTATTTGTCTTACTATGCAGGCAAATTATAGCTGTTTTGGATTTACCCTTGCACCCCTTCTAAAAGTATGTTTAGAAGTATTCTTTTTCAAAGGTACAAACAGCAATCAAAAGTAAGTTCACAATGATTATCCAAACCAGTACTACTAGTATGATGTTTCTGAATTTGAAAAATGGCTTGTGTGGAAGCTGTTATGGTGTATGTGTATCTATCCCGAGCAATTGTAGATTTGTGTTATATATGTACATAAACCATACTTTTGTTTTAATAATAATGGAACCTACCAATTAATTTAACCGGCCAAGATTTCAGATTATACTTAGTTATAGGAAATAAAATTTTGTTCACATGATCAATTCAAATGGCAAGAGACGAATGAGCAATTGATTCAATTCAATTATATCATGAACTGCTGCTATTCCATCTAAATTGGTGTCATCGGCCCATGAGGTTTCAATCATAAAATGGTGTGAGCTATAAGTGGTTCGACAGGAAGATAATCAATCTTCTTGGAAGGGTTCGTAATTTTCTGGCAAATAAGATTGTTTGTAATGTTTCCATTAACTAGGAACAAAAAGGCAATAGATAACATATAATGTGAGGGATATAGGAATGAAATAGTCTTACAATTACCATTAGAAATAATTTGTTTTGTGTTTTTTTTGTCATGTGTGAGAGATCACAAGTGTTTGTTAATCCACTAGCTCAAAGATTAATCACAAGTGTGTAACTATTGTTGGTTCAATTTCTTTTTTACACATAATAAAAACCAAATTCAGTTTCTCCCGCATAATTTGTTTTGTGTTCTAACACTCACCTACCTTTTTCATATTTATTATCATTTTCAGAATAGAGGCCTAAATAAGTTAAGAGCATCTTTATCCCTGCAACGGTTTTGGATTAAATAATTTTTGTTTTTCCTTTATAAATTGTATATAGAATTGGGAGTCCTTTTTATAGGCCATTAGTTTGATTATAGAAACAACTATTTTACTCTCCCTACCACTACTTTACCTTCTAAAGGTACAGCTTATTTAACAACAATGCTAATAACACAATTTTGAACATATCCTCTATTACAAATTTTGGTGAATCTGGTTTTTTATTTTATAATTTTCTTTCTTGTTTTTATATCTTCAATAAATTTTAACTAATAATAAAATGAGTTAAAAAAATATGTCAGAGAATGTATTGTTAACACTTATCTTAATATCTTCTTTAAGGATAAAACTCATGCAATAAAATGCTTAAATTTGACATATGAAGGTCTAAAAGTACAACTAGAGTAATATTTTAATGAAATAAAATGCCCTTTTATTCAAAGTTAAATATTTTTTGGTATAAACAACTTAAGTGACCGTTGATTCGTGGTCGGTGCGGTATTCAAAATTTAATTAAATATAATCTCATATTTATTGTTTCATTTTATTAATTGTTCTGAGTAAAAATATCTTAAAAGGTATTAAATAACCCTCTTAATTACTTCGAATTACTTACTTAAAAAAACTCATTAAATAGTGTGTTACAATTAATAATCATTAAATACATATGTAGCATCAGATTAAAATGCAACATCAAATATATGTTCCTCTGCATGCACTCTGCTTCCCTGGGTCTTGTAATTGTCTCATTGCTTAACTTTCTATCCCTCAATTGTCTCTCTCTCTCTCATGAGTCACAAACACAGACAAATACTACAAAAAGAAACAACATTTCTCCTTGTGTGTTCCCCCTCAAAACCAACCATGTTTGCTTCTTAATTCTTATTCACCCCAAAGAGTTCCTACTCCTCTCATCAAACAACAAGGTTGAATATCTAGAAAGAGTGGTGTAAGGTTGTTGCAAAAATGTGTGAAGAAGCTTCACTTTGGAAGCTGGGAAGAGAAAGAGGTGGCAGCAAAGGTGATTGAAGAAGGGTTGGCTAAACAAGATGTTAAGGTGAGAGAGATGGCAAGTGAGCTTGGGGTGGTGAGAGTGTTGGTTTCTATGGCGGTTTCTGAGGTGGCGAGTCGCCGCCGAGTAGGACTCAGGGCCTTGATCCACCTATCCAATGGAGGAAATCACAGGTAAGGTTAAAAAACTCATTTGGTTCTAAAAACATTTAGTGGATAGGCATAATTTCAACTAATATAGATAATTTTTGTGTATGAAAAAACGTGGCTATAAGAAGTAAGACATTGTTAAAGATAATCAATCGATCAAGTTTTTCGGTAGAAATTAATCACTGATAAAGTTAGTGAATATTTCCAACCTATAAATGGTTTTAAGAAAACTAAATAGTAGTAATTCTTTGCCTTCTTGTTCATTCTGTTGTTTGCATCTCTTGATCCAGCTCAATAACGCACAAAATGTGTTTTAAGCTTAATGAGCAACTATGACTTTGGATCACCATTCTTTTAAATCGTGGTCAGCAACTATTGTTGCAAACTTGCAGGCTGCAGCCATGATATTATATAATACCTCTAGTTTTTTTTTTTATTCAGAAATTGACATGTAATAATAATGCCTTTTAAGAAACAAAATTATGTTATAGATTATAAAAATGAAAAATATAATAGTATATTGAATGTCAACGTACGTAATAAATAAACATAAAAGATATATTAAAAAAGTACAGATATATTACTTTTTTTATGTGGCTCATAACTTTCAATAATTAGATAAAGTTTTTGAAGGTTCTGCAATTATATTGTAAATGTAATTGTAACTATATTTATCTCAATTTCCTACAATTTCAATATAAACGCAACCAAACTTTTAAATAATCAACAATGAAATGAATTCCAACGAGTGATAAAATGCAGGTTTCACAATTCCAGTCAAAAGGAAAACATTGACTAGTTCGTGCTGACAAGCGTTTCTTTTAGCCTTGCTTTGAATTTGTTTGAGTTGAAACTTGAAACACGGTTTGCTTGTTTTGCTGATATGATATAAAGAATTTTACGTTTATTTTTCAGAAACAAGGTTTTGATATTGGAGGCAGGAATATCGTCCAAACTGCCTAAGAAAATTGACCTTGAAGATGAATCAATAAGTGAATTTGCACACTTGCTCTCTTCATTGTCATCTCTAGGAAACGTCCAATTTCCTCATTCTTCGTTGCACTTTCTCCAATTCCTCATAGACATTCTCAAGTCATGCTCAAGTTTTGATACCAAACAATCATGTTTGGTGGCCTTGTGCAACATTTCATCTTTGTTAGAGAATGCAGGGCCTTTGGTGTCAAATGGGGTTGTACCTATTCTCTTGGAAATGTCCTTGATGAAAGGAAGAACTTCAGAGAAAGCACTTACCATCCTTGGAAACATAGGGGTGAATTTGATGGGAAAGAAGGCAATAGAGAATAGTTCAATGGTGCCAAAATGCTTGATTGAGATCTTAACTTGGGAAGATAAACCTAAATGTCAAGAATTTTCATCTTATATTTTGGTTATTCTAGCTCATAAAAGCTCAACACAGAGAGAGAAAATGTTGCAGTCAGGGATTGTCCCTGTACTTCTTGAAGTGGCTTTATTGGGGAGTTCTTTAGCTCAGAAGAGAGCACTGAAATTATTGCAATGTTTTAAGAATGAAAGGAAAATAAAGATGGGACGACATTCAGGCCCACAGACTTCAAGAATTGCAAAGGAATATTCAATTGTAAAGCAAAGGGGTACAAAAGAAGGGAAGAGAATGATGAAAAAATTAGTGGTAAAAACTAGAAAGTTTGCACAAGAATATGAAAATAATAACTAAAAGAGGACATGTAGCTGAAGATGATTCTAATAAGCTGAAGTCTCTTGTTATCAACACAAGTTCCAAAAGTTTGCCCTACTAAGGGTCATTCTAAAATTTGAAGGAGACTCCATTTAGCAGTGTAGGCAGCCATTGATGGTTCAATTTAAGATAAAGCAATTTTATCTGGAAAAGTCATTTTCATGAAAGAAATCGTACTGTTTCTTTTTACAATAGTTATATCTTCACCAATATAAATGAAGAAATTTCATTTTCAGAGTAAAATAAGTGTTTAACATTAGGGATACAAACCCAGAAAACTGATTTTCTGCATAACAGTCTTATCACAAATAATAAAGTTGATCAGTCTTTTGCATGTTCACTTTAAGATTTTATATAACTCAGCTGGAAATTAATTTCTCTCAATGCAGATATATCAACGAAATAAATGACTAAAAATCAAAATTAAAAAAAAATATATAAAGTATCTATTTAGTGGTATTTATTAACTGTGTCAAAATTTATTGATAATACATTCGGAAAAAACTATACACAGCTTTGTATAGATAAACCGTCTCTAACTTAAATACGACAACTTGTAGGAAAACAATTAACCATGTTTCTACGTCATCACTGTCATTTAAATTTGTAAAAGTAATAGCTACAATTAGAAATAATGTTATACATTCACAACCAAAAACTTTAAAGAAAATCTTTATCAATTATTGGTCATTTAGATAGTAGTTGTAGAAAAACGTGAAAAGGACCAATAATGTATTTAGGAGTCAATTATAGTACATTTCATTAGAGCATTTGTTGAAATACAACTAGAAGCAACTTCAAACATATGTCAAAATAAGGGAACGAATTTACATGTTTGAAGGCTACCTGTTACTGCTTCAACTGCACTTAAGATTCAAAGGGTGTTTGGAATCTCGTTCGTAACACAAGTATAGCTTATTTCACGTCAATTCAAAGAAAACTTGGTAGCTTTGCTATTGACGTGATTTTCCACGTCCAAGATGTACCCAGCAGACATCATAATTTAAAAATAAAACACAATGGAACGATTCTTCTTTTTTCCCCTAAACTCCACCCTATTTTAGCAAAATCAAAATATTACTTGCCAGGTGCTAACTCCATGTCCAATATCATCATATTTTTAAAATCCACCAAAACATAAAACAAAAACCTGCATGATAAATTCCGTATTGCGTATATCAAACGCTACACGGGTTTTGTCCTTAGAGGAATGGTATCAAATCTTTTGTCCAACCACACATTATTATAAAGCAAAAAGAATAATCTCCAGGTTTTTGTCCAACAGATCCCTAACACTTGCCTCAATCTCGAGCATGGGCAATAATGAGCTGGTACCACGTTATACAAGTATTTATTCTAATTCCAACTGATTACAATCAGTGATCTTATCTTCTACAAGAAGTTGCATCATGCAGAAGTGGTCTCGATATTTCACAACAAAACAAGTATAGAATCTATGCTCATCAATTCGTACAAGTATACAATCTATTGACAATGGAGCATAAATACATGACTAAACAAATGCTGTGTGCGCGTGTAACCTCGTAAAATAAATGAAGCGCAATATATTATATCAAAACCATCTGTCACATACACTTATCCTAAGACTACATTTGTATTACATTACAAAAATATTACAAGTAATTGTCTCACTTTGGACTACGATTAAAGAAATAGCCAGCCTCCTTCAATGAACATTTGGAAACAAAAATGGCATTCAAAAGTCCAAAACCTCAATGATTACAGCAATGCAGTGTTGGCCCAAGTACTTCAAGTCGAAATCGACCAGGAGAACCACCTCGAAAATCATTAGAAAAAGCAGCATATATGGACATTCACATGTTTTGATACACAGGCCATCGAATTAGAAAACATAGTCTAAATGTTCAGAAGAAACAAACAAACAATAATCTATTTGGCCCAAAAGGATGATGAAACACGGGAGAAAAAAATGAACAAAAGAAGCACCAAAGCAAGTTATTATTCCCATAAAAATATTTAACTCCTCCAGGACAATGCAAGATGAAGCAAGACTATTCAAGTGATAAAATAGCATCAATAAGTAGCCTGATTTAACAAATAGCACTAACAAGATGCTAACTGAAACTTCACGTAAGTAAAGATTCAACAGCAGCACCATACAAGATGGGGCAAACAACCAACACAATTATTATGTTTTGCTTCTTCTCTTTTATTGGAAAGTCATCTTAATTGCAGCCACCCCTAATCCATCTTAGTTGCAGCCTCTTTGGGACTGCCTTAATGCTATTTGTTAAATCAAGGCTATTGGCCTAGAGCATAGCAAGTAAGTGGCCCAACAATGGATCTAAGTTAGGCTCTAAATACCATTTTAAAATTTGAGTGGGCCTAATTCAACCTCACAAAACTGGGTTGTAAGGTGAGGATTGTCCAAGCTTACAATAGAGCTTAGAGGCAACCTCACGGTAGAGTTTAGTATCACATCAACTAAAGATATGACTTAAATAGAGCTTGTAAAGCTTGAACAATCTTCACCTTGCAACCCAATTTTACGAGATTGAATTAGGCCCTAAACTCATTTTAAAATGGTGTTTAGAGCCTATCTAAGATCCATCCATTGTTGGGCCACTTACGTTGCTACGCTCTAGGCCAATAGTATTGATTTACCAAATAGCATCAACAAGATCCTAATTGAAACTCCAGTTAAGATGCAACAGCAGCAAAACACAAAAAAGAGGCAAACAACCAACACAATTATTCTGTTTTTCCTTTAATCTTTTGTTAGAAAGCCATCTTAACTATGGGAACCCCCAAGTCCGTCTTAGTTGCAGACTCTTTGGGCTGCCTTAATTGCAACCTCAAGGGTGGTGTTTAGTCTCACATCAACGAAAGATATGACTTAAATAGAGATTGAGTTTACCCTAATTTAACAAATAGCATTAACAAGATCCTAATTGAAACTCCACTTAAATTCAAAACAGCACAGTGCAAGACGAGGTAAACTGCAAACAACTAACAAAATTATTCTGTTTTGCTTTTGTACCTTTTGATGGAAAGTTATCTTAATTGCAGTCACAAATGGCCATTTGACTGATATTTAGTCCCACATCAACTAGAAATATGGCTTAAATTGAGCTCAAAGCTTGGACAATCTTCATTGTACATGTCAATTTTGAGGGTTAGGAGCCCTATAAATTCTAATATCTCACCCTACTTTTAACACAAGATACAAACAAATAAAATGCAAGTAAATAACAACTCGTCTTCAAACTATTATTACTCTCTCCCCTAAATAAATTCTAAAGTAATAAAACTATTCAAGTAATCCCTAAAGTATTGAATATTCATCAATTTTAGTCCCTAAGTTGATGTATTTTTTTTTTTTTTTAAAGTTTAAGGACTAATTTGAAGGCTATTTAATATTAAAGGGACTTCTTTGTTTGATTTCTAATAATTCTAGGACTACTTAAGTAGTTTGCTTTACTTTAAGGATCATTTACTTTAAGCTTTTGGCAATCTTCAACATACAAGTCAAATTTGAGGGTTAACTTAGGCCCTAAAATTCTAATATGTGCATACCCTATTTTTAACACAAGATACAAAGAAATAAAATACAAGTAAATCACCAATTTCATCTTCAAACTATTACTTACTCTCTCCCCTAAATAATTCCTAAGGTAGTAAGACTATTCAAGTTATCCCCTACAGTATTGAATATTCATCAATTTAGTCCCTAAGTTAATGTATCTTTTTAAATGCTTAAGGAATAATTTGAAGGGTATTTTAATATTAAATGGACTACTTTCTTTGATTTCTAAAATATTAAAGGGACTACTTTGTTTGATTTCTAATACTTCTAGGACTACTCAAGTAGTTTGCTTTACTTTAAGGATCATTTAGGAGAGAGAGGGTAACACTTAAAGAATCAAATTGAGGGTTTACTCAAGAAATATTTGTTGTTACTTTATCTTTAATTTTTTTTTTCAAAGGGTTGACTCGAAAAACAAAGGGAGCTTAAAAATAATCATCATAAATTTAACATTAAAAAATTAAAGGTTTACCATTTATACATGAAAATACATGGCATTGCAATTGCCATATCAAGTTTGACAATTGATTTCACAACAAACAGGGTAATCAATCTCATGGTTGGCATTTTTCATAATCAAAGATGTTTACAAACATCCATTTCAGGGTAAATCATATTAGCAGATCTAATCTTTAAGTTTACTCATAAAAGATTTATGTTGAATTTAGTATAAAACCAAATGAAAAGGATATTCAACAAAATACTCAAATATATCATGAATTTTTCAAAGGTGTTCACAAGCATCCATTTCAGGGCAAATCAATTGCAGATCTCATCTTCAAGGCAATTCGAATAAGCCTCATTAAGACATGAGTGAACTGACTCACTCATTAAGATTTGATGCTGAATTTAGTATAAAACCAAGTGAGAAGGGTACTTCAAAAAATATGTAAATGTATCACGAGTGCCACCATACAAAGCAAATACTTGCAACTTGCGGAAGTTAAAAGAACAAAAATAAAGTCATCACGACAACCACAGAGTACATATGTGCACGAAAGAGCATAAACCACAATAAGAGACATTTCAAAATTTAATTTAACCACCTTGGCATTTAGTCAATAACTTGCGAAACTAAACTAGGTAAAAAACTAAGAACATAAAATTCTACAGAAATTCCACATAAGTACTACATTCAAGTACTACGCCAAGTCATGTATGCTTCAACTAACACCCATCACAAATGGAACCATAACACATAGATGCAGAGGTAGTGAAGCAGCAACAAATTACAGCAGTCCATGTAACCAAAACCAAAGATTTCATTGTCTGCATGCACGAAAGCAACCATTTAAAGCATTAGTGCCCAAGAAGCCATCACAAACCTGAATTAAACACCTATCCAAAACTCAAACAAATCATTAACATTTAAAAACATAACGAACTGTCAAAACTCAAAAGTGATAATTAGGATCAACAATTAAACAAATTTCAATATACACAGATCATAAAACAAAATATAGTGTTGACAAAAGACATTAAAGCCAATTCATACCACCAATCATTTAATTGAACATACAAGAGCCATTGAAAACTACAACATCACGAGTGAGATTCAATAAATAAGTTCCGAGACCAAAAAAAAAAAAAATTGCTGTTACATTTTGTTGAAAACTACAAAATTATGAGCAAGATTCAATAAATAAGTTCCAGGACCAAAAAAGTTTGAAATTCGTTGTTACAATTAGTTGAAAACTAGGAAAATTATAAGTGAAACTCAATAAAATAAGTTCTAGGACAAAAAAAAAATAGTAATTTCCAACAAATTTCAACAAAACTCCTAAAGAGTGAGCTCAAAAGTGAGTTGCTAGCATTTCTCAACCATCTAATACAAGTTCAGCTTAAACAAACAGACACACACACACACACACACAACTAAATAAGGCATCATAACGAAAAATTACCTCAATAATAGGGTGGTGCGCCTTGGTACATTCCACCAGGAGGTCTCGCCATCGGAACCTGCGGCTGCGGCGGATGCCCTGACGAAGGAGGGAAGCCATACTGCGAGCCATCAGGGTAACCCCCACCAGAATTGGGAGGCACCCTCGCACCATAGTCACCGGATACCGGCCCAGCAATCTGCGAATTGCCATATCCATGGCCATACCCACCACCACCGGCAACCGGAACTTGGTTATTATACGGTGGCACCTGATGCTGCTGCTGCTGCTGCATCCCATAACCATTACCACCATATCCACCATACTGAGGCACCATCATAGAACCTTGCTGCTGCATCTGTTGCTGCGCATGTTGCTGCTGATGCTGATGCTGATCCGTTCCAAAAGGTTTCGTCTTTTTGTTATCAACAGCCAACTTGCAAATCACTTGGTGCCCTTCAATTGTTTTCAAAGGTTCAACCAACGAAGCCCTTGCACCTTCCTCGGTCTTGTAAACGAAGAAGGCAAAGCCTCTGCTTTTGCCACTCGATTTGTCAAACCCTAGAGGCCCTTCCTCGACTTCTCCGAACTTGAGAAACTCGTCGAGGAGCCTCTCCGAGGAAATCTCGAAGGGGACGTTCCCGACGAAGACCTTGCGGAGCGACACGTCACCGCCACCGCCGCCGGGACCTCCGGCGGCGGCGAGCTGCGTGACTGTCATGCGGCCGTCGATCTTCTTGCTGGGGTTCTTGAGGGCTAGAATTGCACCGTCCACGTGGCGGAACACGACGAAGCCGTAGCCCTTGGACCTTCCGGTGGCCTTGTCCATGATCACGATGGCCTCGTCCAATTCGCCGAACGCCGAGAACACGCCGCGGAGCGTCTCCGTCGTGGTCTCGCCGGCGAGGCCGCGAACGAAGAGCTTCCGGAGGGTCGAGTCGCGGTCCGCGACGGCGCGCACGGCGTCGAGGACGTCGCGGTGGCGGAGCGACGCCGATAGGAGGAGGTCGAGGAGCTGTTCCTGGGAGAACGGTTGCAGAATCTTGCGGATGTCTTCAGAGGCAAGGGGAGCGGCTGGGGCGGGGGTTGCGGCGACGAGGGGGGCTTCTTCGGTGGATTGCGGCGGCGGAGAATCGGTGGTCGTGTCGCCGTTCTCTTCGGTTTTGCGCTTCTTGGGGAATTCCATGGCTCGGTTAAGAATTGGGATTTGGAAATTAGGGTTTCAGAAGGCACGAAAGTGAACTGCTTTCTATTAGAAAATCGAATATAAACAGATCTGAGACTGTTTGTGTTGTATTTATAGGATAGAAGCGTGTTTGAGTTGTGGGCGGTAGATTGGTTTGTACTTTGTACTGCCACGTATTCTCTGTGTGTTTCTTTTATTTTTTTAATATTAAAATTAAAATAATATAACTTCAATTGTTTAAAGTTTAAACATTAAAAAATTAGTCGAAAAAAAACAAAAAAAAAAAACTCATTTATCTCATTCATTTATAATTTCTTATCATACCAAAAATTAAAAATTATCATTACATTATTGACACGTGATATTATATATATATATATATATATATATATATATATGAATATTTATACATGTTATTCGTTTTTTATTTATATTTCTTTTCTTATCTTCTAATAAGAAGTCTTTCGATAATGAATTAAATAATTTTTTATTTTAATACACATATATAAAAATATATATCTTTAAGAAAAAGACATTTTATTGATATAAAATTTATATACTTAAAAAACATATATTTTTTAAAAAATATGCTCTCACTTATTGTTGGGTGAGATAATGAGATTATTTTTGCACTATATTCATGTTCAGAGCAGTAATTTTTCTAAATAATGTTTTTCATATGTTAAATATTCAACATCTCACACTATTTTTTTTAAAGTTCGTTTACTACATGTTAGTGCGTTTTGTCTCTTTGGTTAAGTTTGCATTTAACTATTTTTTAATTTTACATGATTAATTCATAATAACTAAATATATTTAAATACAATCCATATAGGCATTAGATATAAATCATTTTTTGCAAATTAAATACTAAAATTTTATATGAAGTTTTTATTTTATATATTACAAATATTTAACTAAGTGATTTAAATATAAAAAACTCTTTTGCAAATGTAGTTAATTCTTTAAAAGAATATTTTTTTTTTTCATTCAAACAACATAATTGATTGTATATTTATAATTGAGATGATAAATTAATGGACTTAATTTCTTTATTAATATGAAGATTTTGAGACAT